>JAIPRN010002079.1:0-34299 GCA_025469175.1 Geopemphigus sp. TES_GeoC_2020 | reverse complement strand
TATATATATATATATATATAATTATAGGTTTAAAATATTTTCGAAATAAATTTTTGAGACTGAGGGAAGTGTCAAGCCATTTTTATTTTATTTTATGAATACGCCTCGCGCGCGCTTTTGGTTTTTTGTTTATCTCTGGCCTCATGTCGCCCGTAACGAATAAAAGGCCAACAACAATCTTTATACGTGTATGTATATATATACACGTGTGTGTGTGTGTGTGTGTGTGTGTGTGTGTGTGGGTATTATCTATAAATTTGTGTTTATTTCGCGGTATAATAAATCGAATTGGCCAGTACAAATTTTTTCAGTCCTACCATTTTTTTATCTCCTATTCGTGGTTTTGTAAATAAGCCAAATAAATACCGTGTGTATATATACACACATATATATATACATATACTCTTTCAATCACGCGTATACGCATATGTTTAACAATAAATATTTTACTATCGTCGAAATCATTTTCCTCCCTGCGAAGATATATATACTTTCGTTTGAGATAGATGTTTAATATATTGACTTCCTACTACTACGGCCGATTAGCGTATAAACATTTTAAAAATCTTAAAAACCTTTTTTTTCTTAACAAAACACGGTATAAGATTCCTATACCGCGGCATCGGCTAAACGTGTTCATGGAAGACGATACGACACACGTAACGTAGATTGTACCGATTAAAATATAACGATATGATAATTGTTACACTATAGTAAGACGAGTGAAAAACGATGTTCATAAATGTATATGTATAAACGCCGTCGCGTCGACATATAACGAATAACGAGGGGCCGTTTCTTGTGTTTCTATGCGTAATTTAAACAAAAAATAAAAATACTAAAAATAACACGTATGTATATATGTACAACTTTATATTCAACGGTAATTCGTTTTTTCCTTTTTCTCCATATATATATGTAACAAGTAGGCATATCGTATTTATTAAAACAAAATTTTCGTGTGCATTACCATATACATATATATATATATATCGTACAATGAAAAATGAATACGGAAAAGTTTAACATCAATATTATACGTATTAAATGAGTGTTCCGTTATACTACATGAATATTATAATATACATTATTTATACATATATATATATATATATATATATATATATATATATGTACATGTTATGTGTTATAAAAAAGTGGACAAAAAAAAATGTGTACCCCGATGGTTTTTAAGTTTATTTTTTTTTCGCTTACCTGTTAGCATTGTGTAATATATTTTTTTTTGTTTTTTTCTTTTTAAGCTTGGGATTATTAATTGTACGATTTTTTTTGTTTTTATCCTTTCCACGGTTTTTGTATGTATGTACCGTTGTATAATATATATATATATATATTTATATATTATATATATATACGTACGTATCAAAAACGAAAAAATAAGAAAATAATAAAAACTGTCTGATTATTGTAATAATAATAATAATAATAATAATATATATATACATATATATGTATATAAATATAAAAAAAGAAAGAAAACACTGTCGTTTTTATTGACGAAGATAAAATATATTCGCCGGACCGCGTCCTTTCTCCGCATGCCGGTCCCTTGGACATCAGCGGCCGTGCGCGCGACGGTATATTTATTCGCAGCTGCCGCGTCGTGGACGCGCGTCTCTAACGGCCGTCGGCATACACCCCGGTCGCCGTTAAACGTTACGCGTTTTCGTTACCGCCGGCCAGGACGAACGCGGTTTCGGCCGTTTTACTACTCAAGGAGGCCGGCGAAAATCCGGTTGAAAAAACGACGCGCACGCCCGTAAGTACGGTACGCACATCTAAACGCGGAATCGAAAAGTTCGAACGCGCGCGAATAGCGGCGATCGGTGTGCCGCGTGCACCGCCCGAAGCCGCCGGTTTACGTAGTTCGAACGACGCCCTGCTGCGTCGTGTTTAATTTCGCCGATCGTTCGAATGGAAATTTCGGGGGCGGTCGAAAAATACAAAAAACCCCCCGTACACGCCGAACGCTCCGTACGCGCGCCGTATTAAACAGGATGTCACGCGCGCTGCCGATCCTTTTAGCAGGATACGGTTTTTTCAATGCCACGCCGTACACACACGCACGCACGCGAGCGTATAATAGCCTTAGCCGTCTCGTGACCCACTTGTTCGTCGCGCCATAAAAACTAGCTCACTTTCCCGTAGCCGCGCGAGTAAAAACTTCACCGACGACGTTACGGTAAACACGCGTGTGTGTTATGTATATATATATATATATTGAGTAAGATATCGTCGTGTTGACGAACGTTCGACGGTCGCTTAATTTTGAGTACGGGGAACGTACCAGTGATATTTCGTCGCGACCAATTCGCCGGGAATTTTTTCCAACAAAGGCGATCTCTCCGCCCTCTGCACACATTCTAAACGAATCGGAACGTGATCATCGGTCTTGTTCGCGGTATAATGCGACCGGTGTAAGTAACGGTAAGTACGTAGCGGTACGTGGTGAAAGACGAAGAGCGCCCTTCGATCCCACGGTTTTTTTGGACCGATCGCCGCTAAAATAACCGTTCGGACGCGCCGAACGACGACCCACGTGACCTACGGCCGCGAAGAATAGCAGCGATCGTCCAAATTTCTCGGCGCTGTTCGCGCTTGTTTTGAAAAGTCGCCAGTGTTCCCGACCCACGTCGGGTCGAAGGATTGCGACAAGCGTCGGGAGGGCCAATGGTTCGCTTCGACCATTCTACGTTAGTTTTTTTCGCCGACCTTTGCGTGACGTGTAAAGACAGACTGTCGTCGAACGGTCCGCGGGTGTACGGCGAAACGACGCGACGGACGGCGAGGCCCGGACGGTTGTTCCGTAAACGCGCGGTCGTTTTTCTACACCTCCCCCCCGTACGCGGAAATGTCTCCCGTTGCTGACGCGGTCGTCCTCCGTCGTTAAGCAATAGTGTTCCGCGTTACATATTCCGTCGGCTATGTTCGAACGTCGACGTTCAGCCGTTGGTTTCCGCGAGTCTTTAGGCGGACCCTTCGTTTTACCGACGTTTCGTCGCGACGGCGTACGGTTTACTGTGTACCACCAGACGTCCTACGGAACGACAAAGTGGACGACGGTTGCGCCGTTAACGACCGAAATTAGTAGCGAATCGTCTGTACTCGGTGAACGATTGCCGGGCGTTCGGCCTCGGCAAGTGTGAGCCGCGCGGATACGATTTACGGTATGAACGGAAAAATACCGCGGCAATAATTAATAGCGAACGTTATACGTATAGGATTCGCGGACGTGCCGGTGGGTCGACGCCATTGACCTTGGAATTGTAATCTGAGGGGGAGGGGTGGGAGGAGGAAACCGAAAAGAGATTTCGCTTATCAATAAACAACGTAAAACGTTCAGATAGCGCGCGCATTTTATCGGACGGTCGTAAAAAAATAATACGTACGTAGCCGGCGCGCGAACAAACACGAGACGATAAATACGTCGCGCGGAAAAGCGAACGCGTTATTTGTACAAACAAATAATAATACAAATACAGACGTCGCGAGGTCAAAACCGTCGTAATGAATATATATATATGCTATCGTCGTTATTATTAAATCGTCCGACCGATAATCGAGTAGTCGGAGCCGCCGTATGGTTAATCGTTTTCGAGCTTATCGGTTTATATTCCCGACGGGTTTTCGACGATATTCCCGTCTTCGCGTCCGACGATTTTTTTACTTTAACTCTGACCACGTTGTTCGTCGCGTACTTGCTTTTTCGTCCGTCGGCCCGAAAAAGCGTCCTCCGATACGGCGGTTTTACCGCGGACGCGTTTACTCGCCGTAACCGTAGTAAACGTGTTTACGTCGGCCAAGTCGTCGTCACCGCGACCGTGTTCGGTTGGATCGCGTGGCCCGGCGTTTCGAAAATCGACTTTCGTACGGACGCGAACGGTACAATGCCGACGGTATCGGCGGCCCGTTGTCATCCCGTTCACGTTTTTCGTTTAAAACGAACGTAGGTTACCCGTTTTTCCGTTTTCCTTCCGCGCAACTTGTCCCTTGGGGTGGTCAATTTCTAGAAATTACCGCGGGGGGGGGCAACAACGTCCCTCGTTGTTTTTTTATTAAATTACGTCGTTTCCATATAACGTCTATTACGTCGTTCTATTTTATTTATGGGTCGTCGCTATACGAAATCTGCGAAGAGTGATGGTCGAAAAAAAAATTCCAAAAACTTCCGTCGACGTGTACATATAGGTGTTTCGAGTGACGAATACCGTAATAATGTTTTGAAATTGTCGGCAAAAACTTACTGCGGATTTCGTGTATACGTGGAGCGTTGTTTTTTCCGTTTTTGGTTTTACACTTAAAATAACGGCGGAAACCGATGGTTTTCACGGGAAATTTTACGCCGGGCGTTTGTTTCGTTCAAACGGTAGTCGCACGACCCTGTCGACGGAACGAAACGATGTACCGCTACATATTCGATGGCTAACACGCCCTGGGTGGTGATTCGGTAAAGGAAAACAACGGTCTCGTTTGTCCGTCCGGCAAACGTGTCGGCTCGTACGCGGCGATTTACGCGTCATTCTAAACCCAACCGCGGGACCGTGTCCGCCGATATTCCGACGTGGGTCGTCCGGACGACGGTTCGCCGAAGGGTCGGTTCCCACGGAGAATTCGAAAAATCGCCGCGATGGACACGTGTTCGGCGACGGGATACGAAACAAACAATTCGTAAACGTACGGCGTGACCGTCCGTCCGTTGCGCGCGCGTATACGATGTACGTCCGTCGTATTATACGTGAAAGAATAAATACGCGTTTTTTTTTTTGCTCCTATATTCGAACGTGTTCCGGAAAATCGTCCGACTCACGTGCTCCACGTCCCACCAGCCCGCCGGTCCCGAACGCCACAATTCAAGTGGCTACGGGGACAGGTGGTGAACGCGAAATTTGTACGTTCCATGGGAGAAACGTTCCGTTACCGAATTTCAGCGCGGTAATTTTTTAAACGAATATTTTTCCAACGTACCTGCCACGGTGGTCGTCGAGTAAAAGTAATCGATGAACAATAATACCGCGGTATAGAAGCGGACGAAACAATCGTATAACTCGTATCGAGGGACAGGGCGAGAACGGAGGTTTTTTTTTTTTAAAACCAAATACGAAATATTTCGGATTATACGGACGCCGGTTTGTACGTCCCGAATGATCGTTTTCGCGTCGATTCGAAACTAAATCGATTAACAAAAGTCACTGACCGTGTTGACCGGGGACGTTTCAGAGTCGCGCGTTATCAACACGAACACGTCAAAAGCGTAACGAGGTAACATATTGCCGACGTTGATTGGGATCGGAAATCCGTTGACCGCGGACGAGCGCGCCGGTACAGTTTATGGCGACCGCCATCGACCGCCCGAGTACGGGGACATTATAAACGTCCCGGTCGTACTTGCCAAACCGCCGGGAGGGTATAGGAATTTCGTCCACACATTTCTCCCGGCCGGGAGAAATGTAGTCATTTAGCGCTTGACGCGCCGTTAAAGTCGGCTTCGGCCTACGACGGTGCTTGTTTTTTTTGTTTCGGTATCGGGCAATACACTCTCTGGCCCGGAATGCCTGAAGACGTTGTGACCAGTGAGTCGGTATCGTTTATTGAAAAACAAAATGCGTAATGGTTTCGCAAAAAAATGATCTTCCTTAATGGGAAAGGCGAACGACGTGAGCTATCCTCGCGTTGTTTTAGCTCGATCCTCCCTCCCCGCCACCTGCGCCACGTACATCGAATCAAATTCACAATAATCGTTAAAAAACCACCGCTTCTTACTAACTATCGCATGAATGGTGCGATGGATGACAATCTCCCGCCACGGGGTAGCCATTTACAACTCCCTTTAAATAGCTTAGAGCTAAACGCACGAGTGGAACGGAATCGGGACAGTCCCGCGAGACGTCTTCCTTTACGAAAAAACAAAAAAGTATATAAAAGCGATTCCTCTTCCACGATTTAACGGCCTAGCAGTTACTATCTCCTCCCGCGACGGAGTTGTCCCGCAAAGAGCCTGGCCTCTGTCGTTTGGCGAACGACAGTTGTGACCGGACCGATCTATATACGAGAGCGGTCGGTGTGCGTCGAGTGAAAGTGTTCGCGCGATAGAATTCAATCAAAAGGCTCGGGGAATAATTGAACCTCCGACGAATAAACTAACCGAACCCGACGTGTTTATTTTACCGTACTTTCCTCGATTCCGTTTCGGCGCCCGTCGACAAAGACATATTCCCGCGGGCGCCCGTGGTTTTTCGTTTCGCCCACACGATACGTTCGAATAAAATCGCCAACGAACGTGCGCACGACGGTTTGGTGTCTGGCGCGTATTGTTTTACGCACGCGCCGTCATTCCGTTCGTCCATTCGCGACGATAGCGCGCGGGCGCGCACGCACTCGCGCGAGTTACCACTTACCACTAACCTATGTTAACCGCAGACACGTTACGAACGTTTTATTAACGGACGCGCCGGAACGGTAAAAACAACAATAACAATACGCGCCACAAACATACACGTTACGTATATATATATATCGATTCGTTCGTCCGCCACCGTTTTTATCCTTTTACGGTCGGTCCGGTGACCGTCAAGTTCGTACGAAAACAACGCGTAAAATATTGCGTAATACGACCAACCCGGTTACCCAAAAGGAAACTCGTCTCCATCGAGGTGTTCGTAATGAACGTCGACAAACATCGGTTGACGTTACCGTACACTGATGGCGCGGTAAAACGCTCATAAACGGCGAATACGATGACGGGGCCCGACACGCCCGAAAACGGGTAAGTATTCCGATTACCGATAATTTCCTTTCTCGAAATAGCGTGCGCGTACGACGCCAGACGATGAAAACAAAAATCGATTTGTATCCGTTGGTCACGGGGAAACGTCCGAGGCGTGATTCGCGCGCACGGTCGTTGTAATCGACGTCGGTCATCGATCGCGCGCCCGCCGCCGCGCGCCGTACTCGGAAACGTTCGCGAATTACACGCGCCCGCGATTTAATCGATTCGAACACGAGTACTTACGGGACGTTTAATATCGCGCGCGACCTCGCGAAAAACCGCGTTCGTGCCGCGCCTTATCGCCGCCGATTACGACGTGATACATAATTGCTACCGTGACCGCGCGTGTTTTGTCACGAACGCGTTTTACCGCTCGAACGTACCGAAAAATGAACGTCGGCCCGTCGATTCGCGTAACGTTTCACGGCCCTTGGTCGACGAGTCTCGGACACGGACGCTTTCTGACACGTTCCGTTACCGCGTGTATATTATTACGATCGCGGCGTTTATGATCGCCACAATCACATACAACGTGATCGCGCCCGGTGCGATTCAACGGCGACGATCGGCGGACGACTCGACGCGTCGAAATAATGGCGCGCGCGTCAAACGGCGAACGAAACGCGCGCGGTACGTGGACGCCGCCGGAAAATCGAGCGAACGCGCGCGCTATAGAATTTCGGAAACGCGTGTAAAAGATTCGAAAAGGCGAAATACGCCTACACGGTCGGGTCCCGACGACGAACAGTCGTTTCGAAACGTTCAGTTCGTTCGCGCTTGCACGTCGGCAAGTCCGTAACGTCGGCGCGGCGTCGTAAAACATGGTCGCGCGTCCCCCGGCCTGTCGTTCGTGACAATGGCGGCGACGCGCGTGTGAAACTCGCGCGAAACGTGGTCGCCGAACAACCGACCGACCGGTGGGAAAAGGTGGACACAGGATGTAGACCGTGTAAACGAAAAAACGCGAAAAAAATAATAACGAAATTAATTACGCTCAGCCGAGTGTACGGCGTTTTTTGTTTTTTTTGTTTCGAAAATCCGGCGACGAAAAACACCACCCGGTGAAACGCAATACCGCACCCGGGTAAAGGATGCCGACGAAAGGGTTTCACAGTCTGCCGTGTGTTTCGGTCGGTGGGGCAGACGGGGCCGGTCGTTCACGATGTTCATATCGCGATAATATAAAGCGAAACATCTCCGTCCGAATATATATATATATATATATATATTATAAACGCGAGTGCAAAACAAATCATCGCGACGACAGTGGCGCCCGGGTAAGTGGGAGGGGGCAAGGCCTTGATCTTGAATTAACCTTAACATTCGCGCGTCGTGTGCCGCGCGTGCGCGAGTCCGCGCGTATTTTTTATAGTTTCACGGTCGTCGACGATCAATTTTTTCGGTACGATCTCACACCCTCTCCGGACCCCCGAGCGTACCGTGTTGTTAGTAACGCGAAAATTACGTAAACCGGCCGGGGGTGGTTAGGCGTGCAGGGGCTCGACAAACACGGCCCCCCCCCCCGGGGGTCTAGTTGTACATTCGGTACGCGGGTTTTTCGCGCGTTTCCGCGCCGGATACGTGTCGGACTGTGCGCCACCGATACCGGCCGAGAACGTACCGGCGGACTACGGACTTGTGCGTCGAGCTTCGGGGCTTACCGGGAAACCACTACGGGCCTCCAACGAAATGTCGTTCGTCTGTCCCTTTCGAACGTGCACGGCGCGTAAACGCGTCGCACGCCGTTTTCCCGATCGTAGAAATGGCGTCCGAAGGTCGAATTTATTTTAGCGCCGGATTAATACGTACGTCTGTTCCGCTCGTCCTAACGTCGGTCGATGATAAATACGCGCGCGCGCGTGCGCACGGGCCACTCGACTTATATGTAAATCGTCACGTCGCCGCCGCACGCGTTCTTTTCGTCACCGGTGGCGGCTGTTAACCTACGGACGTCAATTCGAACGCGTACGCGCCACGTTTACGGACCGTTTCGTCGCCGTGCGACGAATTCGTTCTGTCATTACCAGCGCCATTACACGCGAACCAAACATCAACACGTTCGTGTTGAAGCCCGCGCCCGCGTCGACAACACGTTTATTTATAGTACCCGGGCCGGCGCCGAGCGGATTTTTTTTACGCGAAACGACGCCGACCGCCGTTTTACGGCCCTTTAACGAAACCGTTCGGTTCGACACCCGGTAACGCGAACGCTATATATATATATATCGACGAATACGATTAGGCCGGCGACAATTGTTTGGACGGAAAAAACGTAATCGTCGTACGATACGGACGCGTTACGAGCACGTAACCGCCGATCGCGTAATTTTGTTCGAAGAATACGATACGCCGTTCTTATGTCGCCAGTGTCGTGCCGACGGTAACGTCCCCCCTCCTCTCAAGGGGCCGACAATAAACGCGATCGAATTTCAAGGTCTTTTCAACGCGTCGACGTTTGTTCCGCGCGAACCGAAAACGTCTGGCCCAGCCCGCGCCGTGTCCCGTGAACAAAACGTCGCTATTATCCGAAGTCCGTCCGTCCGGTACGGTACCGGTCGAACCGATTCGGGAACGTATTGTTTATAACAGCCCTCGGCGTTCGGACGGACACAACGCGTTAGTGTAGTCCCGAGCGCGGGCGAACGTTTAAGCGATATTATTATCGAGGCGACGTATTTTTCGTACCGGTCTCCGCGTTACAATGGTAACGAAATACAAAAAAAAAAAAATCGCTCACATACTTGGACGCAAAAGCGCGCGTGCATTACGGTCGTACGCCGAGTATATATATAAAAAATACACCCGGCCTCGATGCGATAATACGATAATAATAGCGATTTCGTATATTCCGGTACGCATTTGCATACGGGGCCGCCGTCGAATAAATACTGTATAAGCGTATATGCGCGTTAAAAATAATATTTTGTGTGTTTTGTTCGTGCGCGCAAGGTCGAGCGCGCGTGCGTTTCAAATAATAATAATCGTCCCCGCCGCGTATTATTTATATACGCGCAGGGCGGCGGCACCGGCGACGCGCGCTTACGAAGACGTATATTATTGTCCGTTTAGGAACGTTTATTTAACACGCTCTTTCGTCGAGCGCGTAGTTATTTCGGGCTTTTCGTTCGGTTTCGTACGTACGTAATAGTTCTCGAGGTTTTTATTATTGTTTCGTCCTTAAATATCAATGAAGCCACGTGGTATATCCATCCTCCCCTACCGCGCGCCCGCCCGCCCCTCCCCTTCACCAGTCGGCGATCGTTATGGTCGCGCGACGACCGTGAACTTGTTAACGACATTTTCGACCGCGCGAACCGCCGCCGGTCCTCTTCCCCTACCCACAACCGGCCCGTCTGATGATCCGACGGCCGGTACGATTTTTCGGTAAACAATTAACGTCGATTTGGCGCGATCAACACGTCGTCGTTACGGTACAAAAGCCTTCATCGAACGAACCCTTAAGAAATACCTTCCACCACCACAACATAAACGTATCGCGCAGTGTCGAAACAGCTTAGGTTACGGCTTTTGTACACGCGAATGTGACCAAATGCGGTGCCGCGTTTGCCGCCGAGAAAGAGGACACAAATTTTTTTTTCGAAACCAACTGTCGGAGAGGAAAAAACGTCCGCAATTTTTTATACTTCGATCATTTACGTCATTGTACGCGAACGTGACAATCATAACGATACAAATACGGATGGTGTTCATTGTCCGTAAGCATATGTTTTCGTACGAACGGCCTAGTTTTATTGGCGTATGACGCGTTTGTATCGTCGATAAAATGGTCGAGTGTTCAACAAGTGTATTAGACCTTTATTTCGGAGCGCGTTCACCGCGATCGCGCGGCTTACATAAAATACTAGCGTTTCGTTTTATTCGTCGCGTTGACGAATAGTAGTGTATAGTTACGCGCGATTATATTCGAAGGATCTAGCGGAAAACATTCGTAAAAAAAATGCCGCGGCCGATCGATCGAATTCTCAATTGTTATTCGTTAGAAGTGTCTCGCTACTATCAACAACACCCCCCCTCGGAGGCGTCGAAATGCCGGCGCGGATCTTTCGTCGCACGGCTTCGTCCACGTAGGGAAAGGCCGTTTACCGCGTCGAAAACAACGAAAACGCGTATATTCTAAAATCCCATATCGACCGACGACAAAACGGCGTCGTCGTTCTCCGCCTTAAACGACGAACATTTATGCCGAACCGCGTTAGTGATGGATGTGATCGGTTGGCCATCAACCGACGGTTGTTCGTCCACCTAATATATATGGGGGCCGTTAATTCTTGCGATTAACGGAGATGGTGTAACGAAAGTTATTTAAATAGAAACGTCGGTTGTTTCGGAAATTCGTACGCGTAGGGGGGTAAGCGATAGAAATACAAAAATTCGAATTGGACTCGAAAAAAAGGAACGGATCGTCGGGCGGAACCCTTCTTAAGCGTACAGGGGTCCGGGAACGACCGCACCCTCAGCTAATCGGTTGGTGGTTACGCGCCGTACACGAGCACGTAGCAACCGTGTGCGGTATATGAACCGCGTCGTTTTCAGACGCGGCCTCGAACGTGCGCCGTGTCGCGACGTTCGGAATTCTCACACGCGGGATGTGGGAAGGGCGGGACGGCGGCAGGTGAAATACGATAACGCGCGTGTCGCGACGTACCCTTGGACGACCGACCGTCCGACCGAGCGCGGCGCGCTCGTGAAATCCGATTAAAAATAAATCACGAATTGTGCAGTAATAACGCAGCGCGTGCGCAATCCGACGACGATAATTATTATATTATTCGCTTACGCCGTCGGTTCCCACGGCGAGTGTGTAGCTTTTTTGTTTGTATCGTGTACGTACGTAAATAGTATACGTCTCTTCGCGGCGGTCGAACCGTCGGTGTTTTTTTTTTTTTGGCGATACGGATCGAATGACGACCATCGCGCCCACTGCCGTGATACCCGAGTGGCGGCCGTTTATCCGGAATCGTATAGCCGAGCAGCGCCGTCACGAAATATCCCCGGAGCTCTCTCCCCTCCCCCATTCTCAGGCCCCCAGCTCGGCTAAACCGAAAATTTCGATTTCCGTTTCGGCGTTTTCCGAATAACCGAAACGGCCGTTCCACCGTGGGCTACCCTGAATCATTCGCGCTCCACGGTGAACGCGACACGACTCGTTCGTCGTACCCCGGGCGAACATTTTCCCGTCGGTCGTCGTTACACGATGGCGTTTTGGTAACAACGAGCACCGTTGGCCGGACGTCGGTACGCCGAGAATTCGGCAAACGAACGCCGTATGGTACGCGATCGACGACAGCGACGAAACCGGAGGGGACGCGGTTCGTACCCGCGGAAAAACGGCGTACGCTCATCCGCCGTGTTTGTTTGTCGACGAACGTGGCGTTTTTTTATTCCGTCGTTGAACGAACTCCAAATAGAAAAAACAAAAAACGAAACACCAACGACGATGACAACGCGAACAAATTAGAACACCTACGCGCGACAAAAACGATCGGGGTGGCCGGAAATAGTCGAAGTTCGTAATCGTTTATAAATAGTGGCGTATACCGCGTACTGTGTTTTCGAACAAACCGTCCCGTGGACGCGTATAAGCAATGTTGTACTCGGCCGGCGATTTTTCCAATTCTCCCCGCCCCCTTCATCCCATCCCGTCGCGGTTACAAAAAAAAAAATGCACACACAAATGTAAAACGTAATTTTACGATTCTGACACGCGCTCGCCCGTAATGACGCATATTAGACGAACACGCGTTCTCATTATATACATATATACATAAACTCTCTACGTGGGAGGCCGCGTGTGCACGGAATTCGTATAATATGTTCGTAATCAATCGCCGTCGTCGTCGTCGTCGTCGTCGGCGTCGAATCAAGGTCAACCAATATCGAGCCCGTCCGACCTCCACGGACAACGAACAATGCGCGCAGGGTCTGGCGTCCTCGTCCTGTTAAACACGCGCGCGCGTGTTTTTGTTTTTTTATTACTTTTCAGCCCTTGCGTACGTACGCCTTCCCGCACTTGTGCGCGCACAACGTCACCGAATCGAACGTAATGTACGCCATAGGCGACGTCGACTAACGAGGAGCGAAAACGGGTTGGAACCGTTGCCTGGTCGGGCTACGAACTCCGGGCGTGTATAATAAAACCGTGTGCCGTGCCTACGGGGGTACGGGTTAACACAACCCTTCCCGAGCACTGCTCCAGAACCGAAATCAAAATGCCGTCGTTTCGTTTAATAATTGGTCGCTAAAAGGCTAAACGTTTCGATTCGAAAATCGCGCGTCAAGCCGTTCGATTTTTGGTAACGAAATGTTCACGTTCCGTCCGACCGGAACGGTAAATCGCGCGATTTTACACGGGCGCACGACGTTGCCGAACGAATTCGTTAAATACTCGGACCGCACGATAACGAAAAAACAGTCGCGAAACGGAATGCGCGTTAATTGCGCGTAACGACATGTGCGGCGGTCGGTGCACCTACCGAAATACGATCGACGGTGGAACACTTGACGGCCGTCGATTTTGTTTTTTGTCCCGGTACACGTGTTGGAAATATGACGGGGGGGAAAATCAATAATTTTCGTCCTCGGGACGCCTTTTCGTCTCCTCCCCTACCTCGCACACAAACACCTCTCACGTGTCTACGACAGTATTACCACGTGCGATCGCCCTACGAATCACGTGCTGAATATGCATACTATACGCTCGTAAATTTCACCGGCGCCGCGACGAATAGCGTAAACGTATCGGTTCTGTCGCGGGCGAAGCGTTTCCGTTGTCAACGCTTACAGTAGTTGACGACGGGTTTTCGTTAAACGAGGAACGTTCGCGTTCCCGAAATTCGCGGATTAAGTTTGAATTTGAAAAAATACGAGAGCCACCGCCCCATTGACACTGGACGAATCGATGATTCAAACGGCGGTAACGTCCGGCTACGAATTAATATCGCGCGTCACAAATAACGAAACGATAACGTGTCGGCAAATTCGGCGTCTCCCGTTATCGTTCGCGTAGAATACGAACTATAAAATGTACACCCTATTATATGTCGAAGCGAAGAAAAGGCGTTCGGAAATTGAATCGCGCGAACTCCGTCCAGCTTGTTTCTGACGACGTCGATTGGCCGCGATACAATAACGGCGGGGGGGAAGGGTCGTCGAAATCAATTTCGTCACGTACGACGATCGTTGCCGGCCGAACGTAAACATCGCGTACAGCCTGAAACGATTGGACGCGTCGCGAGTTCGGTCACATACCGCCGATCATTGCGAAGCCGAATGTTCGGATCCGTCGGCGTAAATGTCGATTACGTTACGCGGCCGACATAATGGAACGTAGTAATCGTTTACTATACAAAACGGCTTTACGTTCGTTCCGGGGGAGGGGGGGGGACGAGAGTAGAACGCGCAAATACGGCAGTCCCGCAGTCTTAATTGCGTCTAACGGAAGCGTATTTATACGCGAAACGAGCCGTCTTTGCCGCCGCGAAAAACGAAACGTTTCCGTCCGCGAGACGTTAATTATACGGGTTCGCGAATACGAACGAAACGAACCGTCTTCCGCCGCCAAGTTGGCCGCCGGTGGTGTAGCAGCGGTTCGAATGGCGCGGTAATCGCTAAACGCGCCGTCGCGCCGCCGGTGTTGCGTTTCACGCCGAAAATAAAAGTTCAACGACGTTTGGCCGTCGGTCGGCGTACCGGCGGCCCGACACGTTGGCTCCGGTCCACGATTTCGCCGGCGACGGCGAATTACTCGCCACGGTTCAAACACCTGTCGGACACCAGACAGGCGGCCGAGTATTTCGCCCGTTTTCCTCTCGATACATTCCGCCGTCTATTTTTACGCGCCGTCCGCACGCGCCGCCACGTGTGCCGCGACGGGCGACAACGGCACGCGACCGTACCGAATACGTACGTGATCCTCCCCCCCCCAAAAAAAAAAAAAACTAACCGTTTTTCCGGTACCGGACTAGCGGCGCCGAAATATCGAAAAACCCTGTGGATCGGTTTGGGAACACGCGACGGTTGTTTTTTTTTGCGGCCGAATGACTTCCCCTGTACTTCGAACGGGCGTGTTGGCGTTTTTCGTAGGGAAACATCGAGCGCTTTTGTCAGCCGAGTTTCGGCGACGTCCAATATGTAATACGGGGCCGTCGAAACGCGACCACCGGCCGTCCCGAACGCGGACAAATGAACTATCGTTAAATCGTTTTCGGAGACGAACGTTTATCGGACGGTCGGTCGCGCCAATACCGATTTCGTACGTTATAATAAAACAAAAACAAACGTATTGGAAAAAGACTAAAACGGCGAAAATTACGCTCCCGCGCGCGTTCAAATACCAACGATTTCGCCCGGAGAATATTCTCGAGCGATAAAAAGCGCGTCGGGGACGTTTTCGTAAATCGATTAAACACGCGTCATATGGCGACGAACCGTCCGCCGAGTACGTCCGACTACATCGACTACCGGACCTTCCCCTGTTTCTCGGTTACGGCGCGCCGAATTCGCTGGTTTATACGAGACACAAATACGGGCGCACGGCCCGGACGCCGATCGTTCGATTCGGTCGCGCGGACGAGATATACCATTTTCGCTTTGGCCGACGACGAATTTGCCAATTATACGCGCGACGCGCGTCGTTCGCCGGCGAACAGCGCGCCAACGGTTGTCCAATCGATTTTCGACGAGCCGCTGGCCGCTCTGTATTCGCGGTTGAAAAACGAAAAAATTCGCCCACGACCTTGGACTTTGAAAAACGTCGCCCTTGAAAAATCTAAAGCAAACAATCGTTAATTCGAGCTACGCGTATAATCGCGAACGACACGCGGCGGTGTGCGTGTTTGCCAAACACACGAAACAAAAAACGCGATACCTAAATATTTACGCATACCGGCACAACGTACTCGAAAGTTTTAAAAATACGTACGTATTTATAATATATACACATAGGGCGTGCAACACGATCTCGTCCGTTAATCGATTAACAGCGAAATTGCGCTTTATACATTTTTCGACGATGGCGGACAACACCGTGACGTCGGTCAAGGAACGATATGACAGCGGCGGCTTGGGGGTAGTGGTTACGTTACACAACTGCCGGCCATTTGTCCGGTGCCGGAACAATTTTCCGTTCGACGTTTTCCCTATTCGATATTAACGAAGTCGTTTTATCGATAGCCGCCGCCCTCTCAATTACCCCCACCCCCTATAGCCCGTACTCGACGAATACGTTGTAGTCGCGTAACGAAACCTCCGCGAACTCGACTTTTTATGTTACGTCGTCTGTCACGGACGGTTCGTGCGTCGCGTTACCCGTACGCGTAAAACCGTCGCGGCGTACAAGACGTTACTATCGCCGCGACAATTTCGGACGTCGTCGGGCGCCATTTTGTTACGTCCGAACGCGAACCGGGCCGGTATTATCGAACGTACCGGCCGGTCTGTGGAACGACGGATGTTGTGACGTACGGTCGAGCGTCGTGCGAGCTGACCGCGGCGATTCGGCCGAGCGCGCGGAACTAGACGGGGATTTTAAGTGTTCAATTTAACGGTCCCTTTGTGGTGTGATTACGTTGTAACGCCAAAAGAAGTAGATTTTAATCTTTTTAACGGCCCGTCGGGCCCAAATAATCGGTGGTCGAATTAAGCGATGGGACGGTAAAAACGACGCGGTACGAAGTAACGAAGGAGAACGACGGGAGAATCGATTTCATATTATTATTCGATAACTCCGGGCGAGAAATCGTCTAACGTTCGCGCTCAGTTAGGGAAAATAAGCGGCGCGACCGGTGTACAAATACGCGACCGAGTGTAAATCCAGCGAATCGTGTAAATGTCGAATGCGATTTTTTGAACCATCGGCCGTGTGTATGTGTGTGTGTGATCTCGGGCAACGACTCCGGGGATATTCTAGGATATCCAATAAATATTCGAAAATTATCCGTCGCGATTATTAAAAACGTCGTTTATTCTTTTAAAACCCGCCGGATCGTCCGGTGGTCCGCTAAAACGGTACCGGATTCCTCGGTCGGCGCGTTACAATAATCTCGAACCAGACCGAAAGAACGGAAAAAAATCCCCTGGACGATTCGTCTACGATATTGTTGTCGAGCTCGTTTTGTTTCGCCGGACCCGTTTATACGTACGAACGGTCACGAAACACGTGCCGGCCGTCGACGACGAATGGACAAGGGTGGCTCGTTATTCGTTTTCCGCGCGAGCATTTATCTCGTCGGATTTTTTTAAAACACGCGTTGCGCAACAGTAATAATATATATATATATATAACGACTTACGCTCGTATTATATTCCGTGGCGCGTTTTTTTTTTCCTACCGGTCGACGATTATTATTCAGATTAGTTTCCAAGGTCCGACGCCGCCTACACCATTGTCGTTTCGTGCATCGTTCGTCTGCAGGTTAGGAGAAAAAATACGTTACGACGCCGCGGGCGCGTTGGTTTCCCCCTCCTCCCACGATCCCCCCGACGTATATCCTGTCGCGTACGTCTCCCGGCGCCCTCGATATTTTCCCGTTGTTCCTGCGGTGGTTTATCAACGCGAATACGCCCGGACGAGTTTGGAGGGACGTGTCTCTCGTTCGGTTAACGCGGCCCGACGATATCGCTCGCCGAACGTTTATTATTGGTCGAATGGACCGACGATCTCGAAATACGTTTTCCGCCGGTCGATGTGCGCGCGTGGATTGTACGAACGGGAAAGCGTACCGCTCGATATACGGAATCCGCTCGGACGCAGAAGACGTCCGCGCGCCCGCGCACCGGCGAATAAATACCGCGGACATGCGCGGCGCGTACGAAACGGGACTGAAATCCGATTTTCGGGTAAAATCGAAGTATTGTTATTCGATTCTCAATCGGGTCAACGCGGTATTGTGACCACGACGGTGGCGGCACTACGACAATTTCGTTAACGTTTCGGCGTCCTCGGTTCGTTTATTTTTCGCGCGACGTCTATATGTATATATATACGCCGCACATACGTCTGCCGCGATTTCGTTTACGATTTAGTTCCGAACGACTCCGCCGGTTTACGATAGTAAACGCCGGACGGTCGGGAATAATGTAAAACGATCGGTAAAACGTCCACGGGCGGAAAATGTTAGGTAAGGACGGGCGACCGTAAACCGTTCGGTTGTATCGTTGCGGACGTTGTTCGTCGTCGCCTTTACGTATAAAATAGCGCCGGTACAGAGGGTAACGAGGTAATCAAAAACGAAATTCACCGAAAACCGTCGGTTCAATTTTCGATTCCGTCCGGTTTTTTCCCCCGGCATTAACACCTTTGAAAAATTAACACACGAATGGAGCGGGATCAGGACAGTCCCGTGAGACGACGCCACGAAAATAAAAAGAACATAAAACGATTGTTCTTCTCCGATTTAGCGGCCTAGCCGCTATCCTCCTTCACGACGACGCGACGGAACGTGTCACGCCAAGAGTCTGCCTTTGAACCAACAGGTACCTACGTGTTTAATTACGTTCGATAACGCTCTCCCTCTTTCCCCCTCTCCTAAATTGAGCGCACGAGTAACCGAAAATAACACCGAACGTCCGGCCGACAAGGTGGTATCCTTGGATGGGCATTGTTGATCCGTCCCGGATCGACCGGGAAACGAGATGATCGAGGTCGTCGTTCATTTCGCGGTCGCCGTTACGTCGGCCGTTTAACCGTTGTCGAAAATTAAAAACGTTAACCGCGCGCGCCGATCAAACATCCAAACGTGACTATATTTTTACGTCGCCGTTACTCCAGTTCGTGGTTATCGCGGTAATCGTTCGTTTCGGAAACAATCGAACGTGCGAGTCGGTTACATTCTACGCTACAAATATATGCGCTTTATACGCGCGTTTTAACGTTTTATCCGACGGACGGAAATATCCGAAAGCTCGCCAATCGTCGCCGTTTTCGCGGTTTGTAATAATAATCCTCGGGTTTCCGGGGGTCATCGCGTAATCGCGCCGGCCGCAAACTCCGATTAACGACGGCGGAGAGTGCCGGGGCGTTTCGTCGGGTCCGTCCAAATATACGTACGCCGTTTTCGCGTCCGCGCGTCGTGTCGACGATTTTCGAACGCGTTACCGTTGTTTACTAACCGGCACCGTCGATCGAGTCGCCGCCGTAAAATTGGCGGCGCGGGCGAAATTTATAATACTAGAAACTTTTCGACCGAACAAATAATAACAAACCGAGCGCGTTTCACGGAAATTCGAACCGTATTCGTAAATGACGCGCGTGACACACGAGACCGACGGGTTGTTGAACGAGCGCGCGGGCCGTCGTAGCGTTCGCGGTTTTCGACGCGAGAACGGTCGCTGAGTAATTTTCGCCCGAAATCAGCGCCATACCGTCGCTATTTGTTCGTCATTAAACGTACGAACTACCGAACTCGCCCGCCTTTCTCCGTCCGCGAACTCGTATTTTGTTTATTAATAACGATACGAGTTTTTTTTTTTTTTGGCCCGACCGTCGTTTTCTACCGCTCGTCATTTTACGGTCGTAAAACCTGTCGATTCGAACGGGACGATAAAATAATCGACCGGGTTAGAGGGTTTTTTTAGGGACCGGCACCGTCGATTGGAAACCAACGACGACGACGCTTTCGTTTATCGCGTCGACCAACGTCACGCCTTATCGTCGGCGAGTTTCGTTCCTTTCGCGTAAAACGTACGCGGCGGTTTGCCTTCGTCGCTTTTATCGCGCCGTCCGTTTATCGGCTCCGAAAGCAAATTTCTTCAATACGTTTTCCCGTACGCGCCGCCGCACAATCGCCGAGCATTGTCCCCGGCCCCTGTACAATCTAATCGGCTTACGATATTATTACGCGCACGTGGTTTTTCGTAACCACCCACACGGTCTAGTACGACGCGCGATTATAGACCGTAACGACGCGTAATTAATCGCGCCGGTCGTCCGTTTCTCTCCCTTCCCCCCCTAAAAAAAAAACTCCTTTCCATTTCCGAACCAATTAACCGTCACCGTTGATATACACATATATATACACGAAAATGGCGACGCGTTCGATCACACGGATTGCCTCTCGTTTGCCGTTCGATCGATTCCGTGGCGTTCTGTCCGTGTGCGGGACGGATAATCCGGGCAATTCGTGTTACGCGAATATGGCGGCCGGTTAGAATTTATTATTAGACGAACGGCCGTCGATTAAACGAACAGACGTTACCGGGCGGACGATAAAACCGTATTCGTCGGTTCGTCGCAAATCGAACGCGTTATTCGGCGACCACCGGCGCGCGCGACCTATTATTACCGCCCGGCCAAATATTTTTACCGCTACGTATTCCGACGGTTCTAATAAAATTACCGCGATGAAATTCGTGCGTCGGAAAAACGAATCGTTCGACAATCGCGGCCCCTCGAGCTCCGGCCGTAGACAACGCGTACATACGGAGAGTCGACAAAATCTCTGGGAGACGCGCGAAACGGGTCGCCGAATTTGGCCCCGTATATTTCGTCGTCTTTCCGTTCGAATCATACACGTTTATAACCATTGACGTACTTAGGGATAAACCCTCCTCTCCGGGGAAATTTTTAGATAGAATTAAATTCTTACGAGACGCGTATATTTGTTGGTCAATAATAACGGAAAACTAAAATATTTTTACAATATGTAACGTGTTCGTTAAAAACGTTTCATTAGGGTCGTTTCGTTAGGGTCGCCCTATTTAAAAATTAACCTCTTCCCCACCCCCCCTGAAATTCAGGTCTAAGTACGCCACACACGCGCGCGCGTTAACGACGTACGTAATATATTATCAATTATAATCACGAGAGTGTGTGTACGAATGGACGGGTACGACGAATAATTAATATCGACGGACGGACGATTTCGAAACGTATTTTACTGGCGCGTCACGATAGCGACATTATAACCGTTGGTCGTTTCCCGAGGTTAATTTCGGTGTACGGTTTGCACAAACAGCGTTCGAATCGGGTGGATTGTCGGGAATAGGTGGGGAACTCCGGGAAAACGGACACAAACGTCGTACGGAAGGACTTTGTGCCTTGTCGTAAAGCGGCCGGGCTTAACCGTCCGACGGCCATTTTCACGTGTATACGTATTCCGTTCCTGTACGCGCGGTGTTCTACGGGCGGGCCGATTTCGAGAGGGACGAACGTTCTTCGGGAATTTAGCGCGCGGTATTTGGCGGCCGATCGATCGACGGACGCGCAATCGTCGACGAACACGCGCCGAAAAAAAACCGACCCGACTAAACCGCCGTCCGGGAAACGGGTATAATTTCGGTCGTTGGCCCTGTTCTCGTTCCGGTACAAAAATCGCGCGAAAAGAACCTCCGCGGAACGGCTCCGTCCCTCCGGAACAACACCATTGCAACCCCGCCCGTCTTCGCACATTATCGAACCGTAACGAGACGGCGCGCCGCAGGTCTCTCGTTAAAATATTATATTAGCGTCGAGGTGCGACCGCCTTGGCTACTATATTATAATAGCCGCGATAACCTTGCAACGTACCGACGACGACGCGCGTAAATAAACCAATCGTAATTAACGTCGGAAAAAGCGTTATGGAAGAGTTCCCAAGGGTAAAATTAAAAAGGTATATTTTTAAATTTCAATCGGTTTCTCGTACCGGCGAAACTATACGAAAATAGTTTAAACTCGTAATCATCGCCGATTTCAACGTCGCGCCACGTACAATTACGAACGACGATTTACTTACGAAAAACGAAAAAGACCGCGAAATAACGTAATTCCGTCCACGAATTCCGGTCGAATATATTCCCCGACGGAGTTCCCCCCCCACCCGATTTCGAGTCAACAGCGGCGTAAAACTCCGCATCGTCTATACGTTTTTACAACGTTCGTTGAACGAAACCGACCGGCCGCTGCCGATTACAATAATTAGTAGTCGGTTTCGTTATTCGCCTCGTTCGTCCCCGTTCGGCTATCGAGACTTGGAAAGTTCTATCGGCCCCGATAGTAAACGTCGTATTTTATAATGCACGCGCTCGTTAAAAATGTACACTACAACGGAGCGCCCCCCGCCGGTTTCACGTACTCGAAATAGCCTCGGCTACGACTTTAACGCGAGTCCCAAATACAACGGACGGCCGTTATTCGTTTGTTACGGGTCGTCGAATAATACTTTTGGTTTCGTTCCATCGGTTCCATCTCTCTTTCGTTGTGTCGTCGCAAATTCCGTTTAAACCGAAAACGCGCTCCGAACGACTAAAAATTGCGCGCGCTAACGATGACGACCGATAGCCGTAACGAAAAACGTTCGTTTATGTCGCCCGCTGATCCGGGCGGCGGCAGCGGCATCGTTAATTTCGTAATTCGCCCGAATGGAAACGACCGTAAAATTACGTAAATCGAAACGTTCCAAGAACGAAATACAGGAAAACGTCGTATGGCCGTATTTAGGAAGTTTTTTTTATTTTGGGGACGGGAGGGTTGTCGTAATAACGAAATAATTTTGAAACGCCGATATTATCGTACGGCGATTTTATTAGAATTGTATACGAGTTTTAATAATATAGAAATAATAATAATAAAACTCGAAGAGAAACGTTTCGGTTAAACGTTAAAACATTTTGTTGTCTTCGATTCACGAAATAAACCGACCGGCCGCGATTATATTATCGGCACGTTTAAAATTCGAGATTTTCAAATATTCTCTGGGGGGGGGGTGAAACCCCTAAACCCTCCGATTCCGTAAACACGCCGTCCGGTGGGACCAATACCGAACTCCTCAAAGCCGCAACACCGGTGGCTACACAACGGTTGGGTAACTCGACTTGCTACGAGCGTACGCGTCGCCGAGTGACGCGGGGGGGGTAGGGGTGGAGAGGAAGAAAGCTTGGGTATTACGCGTCGCCGGACAACGTCGCGTGTTTCAACGTCCGGGCCCTTGGTGAGTAGTTTATAACGGACGGTGGCGAAAAGCGTGATCGCGCGTCCGACGCGAAGTGTGTCACACACGGCATATTTACCAAGCGAAATCCGGTTAAACGAAACGGACGCGTTCGTTGTTCGTGTTTATTAATTTCCATATACGTCGAGGAGCCCATTACACGGAACGCGCGTGACATTAAGAACGGGGCGAAAGGGACGGCGCGAACGTATATATAACGTCGCGTATGAAGTAGACACGTGCGCGTGAAAGCTTATAGACCGACGTAGAAACGTTTTCGCCGAAACGTTTTCGCGTTCTTATCGAAATCGCCATCGCCGTCGGTGCACTTCGTTCGCCGGCGACACGTCGTTATTTTCGACATCGGATTATTATCGCCGCCCGGTCGCGCCCCGCCCTCCCCTCCCATCACGTCCCACCGCCGGTAGTAAAACGAAAACAAAACCGCCGTCCGACCGGTTCTCGAACGGTCCCAGCGTCGGACGAGAAACGCCTCCCACCCGCCCTCGTATTTAGGGACCGTGGAAAACAACGCGTAAACTAATCGTTTCGAATAACGGGCGACGAAGGGGGGGGGGAGATCTACGATTTACGTAACTCGAACCCTCCCCGCATCCACCCGGTTGGGAATTATAGTGGTACGTAACGAAGAATATCGGGACCAACCTGACCGTATTGCTGCCGTACGACCAGAGAAGGGAGGAAGGAGCGGAAGTCGGCGATCCGGACGCCAAAACCGAGACGCTTACGATTTCGTGTGTGTTCGTAGGAGCGTTTTGTTTTTTTCCCCGATCGCGTACGCCAAAATACAATCAGCTTAGACGGACGGATGGGGGAGAGGGGGGTGACGAATGAAGATAGGATAAGAAATCTTCTTCTTCGCCCTATTCTCCCAGCTATTTGGGGCCGGCCATTTTGGTTTATTGGACCTCTCGTACTTTTTGACCGCATTTTTACACCGGCTGTCAACCTGACGCAACCTCATTAGTCGCCACTTACGACTGGCTGAAGGACCGTGGAAGTATTCTGATCCCGTTCCACAGAGACTCGAGGTTGTTTCAGGGTACAGATCTTCATACTCCTTATTGACCTGAGACACAAACTATGTTGCCATCAGGCTATAAATAATTAGGGTCCGCGGGTTCGACAAGCCCGTTTCTCTTTGCAGAATTCCCCCACGGATAAGATAGGATAAGAAACGAATATATATATAAGAGGAAGCGTAGGAGTAGCGTCGATTATGTGGATAAGATAAGGGGGAATAGACTTAGATGTTACGATGGGAGACGATTCGGAACAGTAAGGACGGTTATGGAATTGAGCGTGAAAAGAGGAAAACCAAAGGTTTAAATGGTTGAACGTGATTGATTTAGGACCAAGGTGACCGACCCCAAATAGCTGGGAAAATATGACGAAGAAAAAGTACGTAAACATTTTTTTCGTTTACCGGAGAACGTTTTTTTGGGTCCCGATCCCGTCCGGGTCAGACGAAACGACGTTTGGCGTACGTTCATGGTGGTTGTCCGTTCGTCGTATTCCGTGGAACTTTTACCGTTTCGGCAACAACTGTACGGAAGCGATTACCACGTAGTCCGTTCGTGTTTTGTGAAACGAAACCGTTCGCTGGTCGAATATGGTACACCGGCGTCGTTGGACGGACGAACGAAATAACGAAGCGCGTTCGACGACGCGTTTTTCGATAAATCGTTCGAAATAGACGCGCGGCGTACGCGACGGCCCAGACCCCGAGCGCGCTAAGTAGCCGTCGTTCGTTCACACTCTCGCGCGTCTATAAATCGCTTCGGGCGTGTGTGCGCGTAGGAGTTAGTGGTGGTGGTGGAGAACAGTCGGTCGCGGAAACGAACATTTTCGAGATATACCGCGAAACGCGCGACTTACATTTACGATGTACGCCCGTACGCGTAACAGTTTTAACGATTGTTCGACACCCACGCGTAGAGCGCACTGTCCCGAGAACGTCGCCGCACTGGCTTGTTGTATACGCGTGTATGTATACGTATTTCGTCCCAAATTCCGTATAACTTTTTTCTTCTTCCCAATATTCGCCCGTCTATTTTACCCGTCCGAAATATTCGTAGTTGAGCCACGCCATTAGGATTTCCCCGTACTAGGCGTTTTTCGCGAAATATTCGTTCTCGAACGAAACAGAGAACGTTCGCCAATCTCACCTGTACAAACTTTCTACATACTCAACGCGCGCACACACACACACACATACATATCGCCTATAGGATTACTTCGATTCGAGTACACTGGTGCGTCGGAGACGGACTTTTTTCGGTCCGTAGTTTAATTGGCTAAAACGAAAAACGAAACGTTACTAAGGGAGGGAGGGGATATTGTATTTCGATTTTTCCGTCACGGACACGTCCGTTTCGGGGCGGCAGCGTCATTGCCGCGGCTGAGTCGGACGTAACGAGCGCGCGGTAAAAACGAAAAACGAATTCGGCGGTACGTGTCGTACGAACGTCGTGGCGTAAATCGGTCGGTTTTGTTTCCGAAAAAAATAACGTGACAGCTTCGTTACACGTACACGACACAAGGGGCACGATTTGTGGGAATCAGAAGAGGGGGAGGTGGTTAGAGGAAAATCTCGCAAAATTGACTCGAGTTTGTGGGCGAGGGGCGGGGAATCACCGTCGTCAATGTCGCGCTAACGTATATTACGTATGTATCGGATTTACGAGGACAGATCGAATTTGGAAAACGGGATCCGCGCCGGAAGGACGACTGTTATACGTACGGTAGAGTGTCTCACTAATCCCCGGACATTCGGTTAACGCGGACGGGGATGTTTAACGAAACGGGCGAAAATAAAACTAATAAACACGTAAACGATGTACGAAAAACGAGAAGGTAAACGTCGAATCGATCGGTAAGATTTTCGTACATTATTACGACGCGCCCTATAATCGTTTCTTGTGTTTATTAAAAACAATTGGACTACGAAAAAAAAATCGTATATTCCGATCGCAACGTCGATCTCTCGATCGTTTTATAATCGTAAATCAGACTCGGAAGTAGACGGGATATTCCTCCAACGGGGGTGTACATGACTTCGAATAAATGACGTAGACAAAACTGTGAGTTCGATTAAACTCCGTTTAAAGGCAGTGGACGTTATTTTACCGTATCGCGTGTGTTGTCGAGAAAAGTCGAATATATAACCTCGGACCAGCCGCGTCATACGTCGTACGTGGCCGCTACAAAAGTAGGCGACGGGAATTTTCGGGGAGAAAGGCGCCGAGGAAAATTTTTGGTCCCATCGATGGTCCCTGAAACCCTGAAATGCGGGAGAGCCGATGGGATTGAACAGCTTGAAACAACTATACGGAAAAGGACGTACGGTTCGATCGATGAAAATATGGAACGGATCGAAACAATAGTTTAACGCGTGAACAACCGGAAAAGATCGAAACAACGGTGATTAGATGTGAAATTCTCGGACGAGACCTAACCGAGACCAGACGGGCACCCCTAAATTATACGAGGGAAGGCCGGAAGAAATTGGTCGTGGCGCGCAAATAACGCCTATAAAGGTTTTAAAAAACAAAACGAAAAACCGATTTCTAATTACGTTCGAAAATTGATTAGCCGCGCCGGGTTGTCGGTGATTACATCGAGTACCGTCAAGTCCTACCGTAGTAGACCAACGTACGGGCCGAAGAATCCACGTGTGGGAAACGGGCGCACCGTCGTAGCGCGCGTACACAAATATTATGACCGATATCTGGATACCGACGTACGCCTCTCGTACTGCGCCAACAGCGACGATATAGTCCGCCGGACGGACGAAAATTACTTTCTCGACGCCCGGTGAACCTTACTTACCGTCTCGACGGACAAAAAAGTCGCGCGTATATTATTATTTATCTCGGTTTTAGGCGTCGTGTGGGCGAAACGCCGCTCGCCGGGCCACGGGTGCACCGCGGATGTGTCAGCGCGCGCGCCCAACGACGACGAGAGAGAAAGGGGAAAGGTAAACCCAACTGGCGGCGGGTGAAAACGAGGTCGCGCGCGTATACGGATAAATTCAAAACGTTACGGCCGTTTTGCGCGTTTTCTACGTAACCGCGTTTCGAAAATACCGTCGAATAGCGGCCCGCACGACGAACGAAATAACCGCCCCCCACATATACACGCGCGCGTCGACTAGGCCCGCGGTTTAAAAAAACGCGAAATCGCGTGTTGTCGGATTCGTGACGACGCTGACGCGAATTATAAAAGTTGGTCCGAAATATAAAAACGAGCGTCCCCGCAAAATTTCCAACAACGAGCGTACGAAATCGCCGCTATTGTTCGGTAACGGCGGGCCAGTGAACACGTTATTATTATTAATATTATCGTCTCGTCGGGACGGTACCGCGCGGACGTGAAAAACAAAAGACGACGTCTTTGACGAAGTCGTCGCCGCGGTTCCCATTCTCGGTCGACGACCGCCGTCCGTCCGTAACAGGATTAGTAGTTGTAGTTGTACGCGCGATGACGGGCCGCCAGAAGACGACGACGACGACGACGAGACCGGCGGCGGTCCGAACGAAGATGAAAGTCGTTTAACGTGTACGTTTCTCTCGCGTGCCACCCGCCCCGCGCCTCATCGGCCACACTCTTCGACCTCCGCGACCAACTCGACGACCGCTCGTACCGATATTATTATATCAACGGCGCAAGGACGACCGCCTTCCCCGCACCGGTCCGTGCGCCAACCCTCACCGATAAACACGCGCCCGTCCGTCTTTCTTTTGTTTCGTACGCGCCGACACGACGGTCGTACGAATTCGATCGCGTCGGTGGGCCAATTCGCGGGTAAATATTTCGTCGCGGTCTACGCTCGTATAGTGGACGGTCGCGTCGTGTTGTCGTGAAGTGGTGTGATGGGGGGGGAGGGACACTAAAGTCGCTGAAAATCGGCCGACGATCGTCGTCCGAACGACGTAGTTGCATTTTTACCGACCGCGTAAATAATAACTCGTTCGGCGACCGGTAACGAGCCCACGTCACCGATCGTACCGGACAACCGTTGCCGTCCACCGTCGGATTTTTAAGCGAACACGGAAAATCGAATCGCGACACAATGGTAAATACGCGTTTACCCATCTCCGGTAGACGTATCGTCGACACGTCCAATAGTCGAGTGTTTATCGAAATCGCGAGGCGTACGTCGTTATTATTATTCGAACGTGTCCACTCCAAACGGTCTCGATACGGAACGTTTCTCGGGCCACGGGTAATGGAAAAACGGCCGGGACAATCGGGGCGCGCAAAACCTTACGAAACGTGACAACCACAGCCCGTCGGTGGATTCCCGTCCAAATTGTTCGCGACGAAAGTAGACCCTAGAAAATATCGATAACGATTTCCAAACGATTAACCGAGAATTCGAACGAAATTACGTAAACATTTACCATCGCGTCCGGTGTCGTTCGTGAACCATTTTCGCGGACATTACCCGATCGGTTTTTTTTTTTTTTATTCTAAATCGCGGGGCCTTTTTTAAAAGCGGAAAGCCCGAGAAAATATTTCGCGCTTCGACGTTTTAAGGTTTCCGAAGTTGCCGTGTTTTCGATAATAACGCCTAATCGATTTAACGAATCTAACGGATTTATTCGAAATCGCGTCTATAATCGAAAAACGGTAATCGCGTTTCGTTCGTTCGTAACCGATAGAACGCCGGTTGCTTTGTGGTTCAAATAAACGCGGGCAGAAGGTACACGCGCGCGTCAAACGGCCGACCTCGATGGACAAAACCGAAACCGGTCCCGCGCGGAGTACGACACGATCGATTCCGTTTCGACCGGGTACATGGTGTACGGCGCGCATGGCACGCGCGTGCCGGTTACGCGTGCCGCCGGACGAAAAACGAACGACGGAAACAATTATTTCCGAAAATTGTTCTCGGGCGACATAGGCGACGGTCACGAGCCGCGTGTGTCAGTAAATGATACGTTGACCGACAAATGACGAGACCTTGCGCGCGCGAGACGAGAACGAGGAAAACAAAACTCTACGAACGCGCTCGCGGGCGCGTCTATTAAACGGCGGTAATCGTTTCGAATATTAACGGCCCATTTCGGAACCGGCGCGCGCGATCCACGACCGACTTTCGTTTTCAGTATGGCGGCCGCTCTCGCGCGCGCGCCTCCTGTAATCTCCGAACGTACACGTTTCGCGTCCAAAAACCGTATTGTGTACGATTAAACGTGTTACTAGAAAGTGCGTATTACGCTAAAACGATATTCGGGTTCGAATTTGATTGACCTCGTTGACGTTTTTTCCGTCCGAACTTTCGTTTTACTTTTTAACGAAACGACCGGACTTTCTCTCTCTCTCTATTTCGCCCGTCCGTTCCTACCCGGGCCCAAGTACGGCGTGGGAGTGGGGTGACCACTATCGTCTAACAACCGCTACGTATTTATTAAAATAACGAAAACGTTCTGTTCGAACGGGCCGGTTGCTTGTACCGAAAACGCCGGCGCCGTGTGTACGCACGTGGTCGATCCTCACGAGAACGTGACCGGACGTTTCGTTCGGCCCGAAACGGAAAACGCTACTAACGCGCTTCCGATCCCTTTAATATCCCTTAAAATAGCCGCGTTCGTCCGTGTTGTCCCGGAAACGGCCGACCGTTATTCATAAAAACCGCGAACCAGGCCGACGGTAACGATGTCCGATGGCCGGTATACCGTACGTATACCGGTACGGTTAGTGAAAATGTGGGCGAGGAGGCTCGATGGGACGGTAAAAATCTATATCGGTCGGCACGCGCGCGAAAATGTACGAAACGGCGGGCCGTCACTGTCGGTTAGGAAATCCGACCGCGGCGCTAAATGAAAACCGTCGAACACCTCGCCTCTCCAATCATAGCGCGGGTTCGTTTTGTGTTTTTTTTTTTTAGTTGTTTTTACCGGGTAAAAAAATTCCGCTCGCGGCCCGGTGTACGAACACGCACGGTCTGTCGGCCGCGAAGAGAAACGCGCACGAATTCGTCGAAGATAATAACAACGACGACAGTACGGCCGAGCGCACGACGCCGACTGCGTTCGAAGGACGTAGAAAGTAGTAGACCTTCTCCTCCTATTCCACTAACCGCCCGGTGCGCGTTATAGTTTAACAACGGCGCCCCCGAAACTGGTCGTCGTCGTCGGTGGTACCTTACGCGAGGGCGCGAATACCAGCCACCGGTGGCGGGTCTGTGGCGGGACAGGAGGCCGAACGAAAAATGCGGACGCTCGCGAGATTAGTTATCGTTGTTATTGGAGATTAAAAAAAAAAAAAAACCGATTATCGTCGTCCAACGGACGCGTCGTATTTTCGTACCGAATTATCGTCGAACGGCCGACGTACTCGCGCGTCGCCCCGTCCAGACAATGTATATATATAGAGACGTGCGCCGACTTTCGACGTGTCGGGCGATCGAAAATATTGATATCGTGCCATGTTTACGAACACGACGGGAAGGCACGCGCCGAACGACGACGACGACGGTATATATATATATATATTACGGGTTTTTCCGTTTTCACGTTGGTCGACGCGAATTCGAACGTAATTTAATTTTTAGGCGCGCCCCGTTTGGTCGTGTATAGTAAACACGTTCCGGCGACAGGAAACACAAACCGGCGGACGCGTCCTCCACAACGGCCGTACTCAGGTGGAGGGGACTCGGTGGAGCGGCCGCCTCTGGGCCTAGGGTCCGGAATAGTTTCCGCGCGTACAAGCACTCGGCAAAAGTAAATCGATTACGTTAAATTACTTAAATCGTTACGAAATCGCGTTTTATTTTTAAGACGCCCTCGAAACGCGACGTACGCACACATCTACTCGCATTTCGACGACGACGTTCGGGCACCGCCGGTACGGTATAATTGGCGGACCCGTCGTATTTCCGGCCGTTCGTTTGCGCGGGGCTATCGAAACGGCGATGGGAGGGAGGGTTTCGAACGTTCGTAATTTGTCGAAACGCCCGGCGCGTTTATTTCGCCTATTCGTTTTATCGTCGTCGTATTAAAATTGTCGTTCCGATCGAACTTCACCCTCTCACGCCCTCCCCCCCCCCGTTGGGGGCTGGTAGTCGACGGACGGGCTGGCCGGTGTGACAAATCGGTATACCACACGTGGGCCGGTTGGTTGTTGTATCGCGCGCGTGTTCAAACGTTTAGGACGAGCGCGCCGACGCGGCGGCACGAAGACAATTGCGTCAACGCGCGCAACAACGTACGGATTGCGAAGCGGCGTCAAGGTCTCTCTCGGTCGGCACACGCCGCGGCCGCCGTCGTTTTCGCCACGGACAAGCCCGTACGTCCCGGGCCGAACGCGTAGCGCTCTATTTTCGTCCCGAAATTCGCCGTCCCTAACGCGATCGTCGCTTCGGCACGGAGCGTCGCGTACGGTCGTTCGTCCGTCACGCCGTGCGTAAAACGGCCCGTGCTCGAACCGTCGTTTCCGCCGCGCGCAATTGCGTACGGGGAAGGGTTTCGACGACGACTATTTTTTATTATCGGGAACGACGAGAAACGAATGCCGTCGATATCCCCGGGCAAGGTCGAACAAGGCCCGGCCGTATGACGACCACCAATTCTCTGCCCGGTTAATCGCGTTTTAAACACCCCCCCCCCCTCGAAAACAGGGACGGACGACCGTTCGGGGAGGCGGTGGCGTACTAACTGGCATTTAACCCTGCCCGAAAATGTTTACGAAAAATTTATTACTTACGAGACGCCGCGTGTTTTCGGTCAATAATTAAACGAAAAACTAAAACGTTTTTTAAAACGAATAACCTATTGAAGTTCGTAACGTCCGGATTCGTTTATTAAACGGCCGGCCCGAAACGCACGTCTAAGTACGGTAAGGGTTCGGTGTACGTCGTTCGGAACGAAATCGGAGGCGCGCGTGCGCCGCAGCGCGGCGTTTCCGCCGAGGTCGCGGACAAGTCGTCGAATAATATAATCGTAAATCGCGTAAACGGCGTACGGTGTGTGTGTGTGTGTGTATGTACGTGCAACGCGGTAGACCTTGATCTTGGCCGCGAATATTGCGCCTATTTTTTAATTCGGACGAAAACGCAACGGGAAAACGTTTGTTTTCTCGGCGAAAAATCCCCGGCGACGGCCTCGACCTTGCGAATATTTATAATACGCGGGCGCGCGTGCGCGTATATATTAGTTACCGACGTAATTTCTCGAATAATACGCATAAACGGGCCCGTAATAAACACAGGTCGCGCGACATTACGGGCGCGCGCGCGCGCGTCCATTCGTCGTTATGCTCGTCATAGTCGACGACAAACGGAAAACCTCTCGAAAACGATTGTTCCGTGTATAAACGAACGTAGAAAAACGTCGCGTCGTTTTATTACGCGTACACACACGCGGCGCGCGCGCCGGCCGTATCTCTCGGCGACGGCCTTGGGAGGGGCGAAGAGCGAAGTTCACGGCGCGGGTGTATTGACATCGCGTTCGAATCCGCCGGAATCGCGACGGCGGCGTTTATACGCGGCGTATACAAACTAAACGATTCGACGTGGTCGATTACCGAACGAATTGGAACGAACGCGGTTACGCCCGGTTCTACTTACCGTGTTATATCATTTTGGTTAGTTCGGTACTAACCGCGCCTGGTGCGCGTTACTCGCCTATAGGAATTCCATCCGATACGACGGCGAACCGAACGACCGACAAAAAAATGAGCCGAAAATATCGGTGGAACGCGGCGGCGTCGTTTTACGTAGGCGCGTTATTGTCGCGTCGCGTACACGATAACGAACCGCCTGCACTCGAGCACTCAGGGTCACGTTATCGACGTAAAAAAAAAAATAACCTCGCGGCGGAGTCATTGACACGGCCGTCGTCGCGCCGATACCCGCGCGTTACACAATCGCGCGCGCGCGCGCGCAGTTTTTATTATTCGTCCGTCCGCCGTTTACGGGAACGGCGCGCGTCCGGGCTATTATCGCCCGTCGACCGTTAACCGCGGTCCCGGACAGTCCGACGGTTAACGAGACCGCGGTTACCGACACGATATTTACAAGCGCCGTTCGCGGTACACCGCGATTCGGCCACGGCGTGTAACAAACGGCTGGTTTCATTCGTCTTACGGTACGAACGGAACCGAACGTGACCGGTAAATTGCGTCCGCCTCCGACGAGGCTGTACCGTCGCGCGTAAGTAATGAAGCGCCGAAATTCGTGCGACACAAAAGCGGCCTAAGTAAAGGATGGACGAGTTCCCGTAGATCGATCGGTCCCGAACAATTTTGGGATACTTGGACAGCGCGCATATAGCGTTCGAAACACGTTCTTCTCGATTCCCTGTTCCGGTGAAGTAACGCGTTGCTCCTAGAAAACGTACGTGCCGAGAATAGAGTAGGTCACGTCCCTGTACACGCGTTGAAATTGCGTTGCCTCGCGTATATTGGTAACTATGGACGACTCAGTCGTTGACACGAGTACCCTCGGGACAGGGTCCTATCTCTCTCTCTGTGTGTAAGGTCACAGTGGCTTTGGTGGTTAGTTGGGTTTTAGTAGTCCAGACAGTCTCGCTGGGATTCGTTTCCACTCGGCAGTTGAGTTAGTCCGAGATTTCGCGTTGTGAGAGCAGTAATGGCTTTGGTTTGCGTGGTTTGCACCGAGTTACGTACACGTCGCTAGGCTCCCGGGTTACGGTTCGGATGGCTATGTTTTTCACGTTCCAGTGGTGCTCGGCAATGCGGAGCCGGCGCGATTTGTTCCTAATTGGTCCGTTTCGGCGCCGTAGGGGAGGGTATGACGCCGCACGTTTTCGTCTCGCTTTATTGAAAACGTCTCGGTTGGTTAAATTTAAGCTCGGGGTCGATTTTTGCGCCCCCCACCGCGTTTCGGCCGTTGACGTTGCGTTGTTTTTACATCGGCGCTAGGTAACCTAGTACGGCAACGGATTCGGCCGGACTCATAGCGATTCACCAATCCCGAGTCCAATTGTTCGTTGGACGTTATTGGAGTTCGGTGTGGTGTTTTGCTCGCGCGTGTCGTTAATATAGATCGAGAATAATAAAGGCCGGGGAGACGTGACCCTTGCGGAATACACCGGCCGAGAAAGGGCCGAATCGGATTGAACGGCGAAAGGCCTGGGCATTATTATTGGGAGGATCTTATAACGTTTACCGTTTGCGCGGTAATTTTGATCGCTTCGATCGTGTTTGCCAGGTGCCTCCCGTACTTAAAAGCCTTTTCGCCAAAGAAGAGTGCCCCGCGGTGCGTTCCATCCTGTTCGCCAGGTTATCGATTTGGGGCCGTCCGCTGGATGGCGGTGTAGTGGCCTTGTCGTTCCGGTCCGAGACGAGCTATGGATATTTGTCCAGTGTCTCGACGTTCGCGTACGCGTTGGAACCGCCGCACGATGGGATGATTGGTGGAACGGGGAAAAAAAATGGAGGGGGAGGAAGGGCTGCGCGCGTTATTTACCATTGGCGGAAGTTTAACACCCGAGGCGAAAAGCCCGTTACGAATCGGTTCGTGAAAGAATAATAAACCGACAAAGACGGTGACGACGTCGAGAGGTCCAAGACGTACCAATAACGACACTCTCCAAG
>JAIPRN010002078.1:0-34954 GCA_025469175.1 Geopemphigus sp. TES_GeoC_2020 | reverse complement strand
GTTTTCGTTTACGCCGAAACACCTCGAGCAAATTCACCAGATTCGGGTGTTTCAACGTCTAATAAAAAGACAACAAATTAGACGTAATTTTTCGTCGTTAAACATGTATTAATGATCGTGTCTTAATGTTACGCGTCGACACGGCACGAATATTTAAGGACCTTATATATATATATATATATAGAATTTCGGGTTACATGCGAAATAAATTTCTAATATGGTTTACGGTAAACAGAAAGCCGGTCTCTGTTTTCACGTACTCGTAATTGTTTACGCGATGTATTAGTAATTTTCAAAACACGTTACGCGAGAAAAACACTCGATATTTTTGGCGAACATAGAAAAAGTTGGATTAATTTTGAGTTATTTATATATGTAGTAGTATTTTGGAAACGTTAATAATTTTTATATTGTTTATATTGATTATTTGATAGTCTAAGAATTAAAGCGCGAACGTTTGAACAGCATTTAGACGATTTTGAAAAAAATCGTTAATCACAACATTCACGTTCCAAGAGTTCAAATTTTAAATACAATAAAAACGGATACTTTACGCATTGCATATGACGAAGTTCTCGTTTTTTTTTTTTTTATTAAAATGTACAAAATATTTAATTTTTGCTCTGAAGATCAACATTTTCAATCAATGTATAATATGCTACGATACCATTTTGTAATAAAATAAAAAAAAAAATAGAAAAAAATCTCAAAAACCGTCAATTTAGGAACTATTTAATATCGTCAAATACGTTCTACAATCATGAGCGTAGCATCACGGTGCAATCGTGTGCTTAAAAATGACATCGCAAATATGGTACACTACATCTATAGAATAAACACGTCGTCGATGAAATAGAAATTATTATTTCGTAATCGTTTAGTGACTAAATTATTCACGTTAGGAGACTAGGTAGTATGTTTGAGGAATTCAACTTTTATGAATAAATACGTGCCTTTATGCGTTCTAAAGTCATTTATTTGAAAAAAAATTGTATTTTGAAACGAAAATCAAACGCGATTTATAGTCTTTATACGCACTACATCCGCAAAATACGTGTTTTCACCTAAGATCTATGTAATAATTGAAATAATTTAAGTAGACGCGCGTGTGTGTGTAAATATAATACCTTTAACATGCGTATTTCACGCAGAGCGATTTTTCGTATGAGCGGGTCGTCTTCGGATTCGACGAATTTCTTGATGGCTACTATTTCACCATTCTCTCGATTTCGACATTTAAATACCATACCGTAACTACCTTCTCCCAATTTGCCCAAGCGTTCGTAGCGTTCCATCAACTTTAGCTTGAACCTGGATCCATGTCTGCGGAACACGTGATTTTAAACGATCATTATTAACGATAATCGATTAACCGAGAAAACCGTCGAACAACGTTAAATTGTAAATATTTATTTTATAAATATTCTAAACTAATTTTATTTCCCGAGGAATATTATTAATTTATTAATATAATCCTCGGGGAAATAAAAAATTGTTCGTTTATGTTAAAAAAAAAAAAAAACGATTTTTTTTATTATTTTTATTACTATTATCGTACATATAGAATTTTGTTAGCTTAATGAAAAACTGCTAAAAGATTAAATTTTTTGTTTTAAACGGTCTACTTCAAAATTTTATTTATTATTTTTCCCGCTAATAAAACAATATGATAAGCAATTTTGTTTCATAGTTCTATTTGTGTTGAAGAGTTATTAAGTTTAATAATGAGAACGAAATTACGTATTGAATTATTTAATTTTTTTACGATTACCGAAATATTTGTTAAAATAAAAATTTTTACTTAAAATATATGTCAAACAAACTGTAAAAAAATACTAAAAAACACAAAAAATATATCCGGAATAATTTATACTTACACGCGTACGAGCCAACGTTTTATCTATTTTTCACGTAGAACACTTTGACGTGGCACGGAATTCATAAAATATAACGTGAAATCCTGAATGTTTATAGTAAAAACGTAAGTAGTAATATCGTTACTTATACGAGTACGTTTCGTTCGTTTCGTCTAAAAGTATACCGCCTGGCAGTAAACAGTTACGCGTTTGTTGGAAAAATTGAAATAATCAAATCGGTCCCAACTATCCATTTTGTTGCGACGTAGGTACGTATTAACGAACCGCCTAGAAATGGCGTTGTCGAACATGTAAAAAATATTTTCGAACGGATATCGCGTTTATATATTTTTTAGACGTTTAATCGATCTACGGAACGAATCCAAAACGTGCAAGTATCGTACACTATACTCATGCGCTCTACGTACATGTGTCGTGTGCATGAAAAAAACATTCGTGCGAATATTGAAGTGAGTAATTTTGGTTTTTTTTTACCTTCGTGGAAGTAACGGTAAATTACTTCCGTACAGCCACAGACTTTTGTCGGACAAACATTCGCCCATATAAGTGAACGTTGCGACACTACGCAGCGAGTTAGTATCAATAGAAACACGAACTTCACAACAAAAAGGCCGAATCAATATTATCGATCGTGTTAGGTCATTGCGTGGTCTTTGTTTATGTTACCGTAACGTACGGTGTATATAAATATACATATATATTATAAAAAGTACGATTACGTTGAATAAATTATTAGTAGTATTCGTACATAATTAATTTCCACAATTTTTATATACGCCCTGTATATTTACCCACTATATATCGGCGCTATTATTATTTTTAACTTCTGATTATTTACTTTAAATAATAAGCAGAGTATCAAGTCCTCCGTAATATAGACGTATTGTATTGAATATGTATATAATATTATATTCGACCGTTCAATTATTTTATATAACGAACGGTCGATCTACGTAGGTAATATTATACACCTACATTTTGACACTCGCCGAATAAAATCGCAAATGCGTAATGGTATATTGCTGCTATTACTATTATAATCACGCTAGGTGTATTATACTTATAAATAATATCGAGCGCGATTGTACATTTTTAATGTACGAGATCAAACGATTTTTTATTGTTTAAATTCGTTGTTTAGTTCTGTGTAGGACACAATAGGTTCCAAAAATGTTCGTTTGTTTAACACGTATCGAGTTCTTTTGAGCTGATTATGACGAGTTCGGTCGTATTTAGCTTAAAAAGTATGTTCCGTTTTGTTATGGCTAAAGGAAAATTTGTTTTATTGTTTTTATCGAATTAAAAAATGTCATCGCAACAACAAAAAACACCCGAAAAATAATACTTAAGTGGTTAAAAATGACGTTCTATTATAATAATAATAAAATGAATTTTAATTAAAATTTTGTAAGTGCGATAAAGAAATAGAAAAAATAAAATACTTTATTTATGTCAATAGGAATTTCAAAATAGATCGCAAGATTGAGCTCTATGATTTTTGCGAGAGAGCAACCGTAAAACGTGTCCTAATAGCGATAGAAGTTCCTAAGAATGGACAAAAGAGCTCCTTCGAGGTGTTCCTTATGTGTTCCTAACACCTACTTACAGGATACTTCCAATTATTTTTAATATTTCTATCGCATACACAAATAATCGATTGTTGTTTACAACGAATAAAATAGTCGAATCCTAAATCGAATTTAACTATTAGGAGGTCTTTATGATGCGATTAATGATTCATATTTGAAGAATCCTGTTTAATATTTTAGTATTATTCAAGAAAATGTTGTCGTCAATTATAAAAATCTAATTTTCGATTCGTTCAAATTGACAATGGTTAACAGAATAGTTGACGAATTATACTTGTATTTACAGGATAGAAAATGTAGGATAACTTAACATATTGTTTATTGACAGTCGACTTATGTCAGTAATAAACTGCATATTACTTCTAAAGAGGATTGAAAAATAAAACTTTTTAATAGCTATTGTGTAAAATATCAAAAGAAAAAATTGTATTCAAAATGCTTTGGAGAATGTATTAAACACTAACAACAATCTTTTGAATATTCGAACTTAAATACTTTTACCCAAATACTTCACAATACTGCTGTTACGATGTATTTATATAAATACCATTTTACTATTATCATAATACAATAACTTTAGTTATTTATAAACGTTAAACAGTGTCGTTTAAAACAAGTTAAATAAATACACAGTATAATAACACTATTGCATTATATAACGTCATTTTATTAAATTTCAGAAAATTCTTAGCTACTGATACAATATAATAGCTATATATAATGGATTTAATATATATTGCGCTCGCAGACAAAGCCCTATGTATATAAGTACAACATATAGATTTATTTACGTCATATGGTTTTATAAGCATATTTCATATGTATTATATATATATAAAATACATAATGAGAGGAAGAGAAAGAGAGCACACATACATAGACAGTGATCAAGGATGGCGAATTTGTAATACTTTTTAGGTGGCACGTATCTATAGTTTTTTACTCTAGTGGACTATACGCGACTAATAGTTTTCTAGTCAATCGGTATTACATAAGTTATTGTATAAAACGGATAATAGGGTATTAATTCGCATAATATAATATGTTTAATGCATACATGACCATCCCCGATCCAGAAAAATACAATATTATTCGAATATATGACGAAAAAAAATAGAAATTTTTAATATAATAATAAAATATAATAAGATAAACGCTATATATACGATTAAATGTGTGCGATTTCAAAAATTATACATAAATATATATATATATATATATATATATTAAAATATCGCATAATAGACTTCAGATTAAAAATACATACAATTTGAACTTACACTATTTTACTATATTATATTATATAATATTGTCGAATAATAATTTACTTCATTCGTTCATGTACTATACTCGTATAGTACACTCTCTTTTCATAATCGTTACAACACTTCGACCATAAATACAATCAAAGTTATCATTATAATTATAATAATAATAATTATTATTATTATCATAGCTAAAACACGATCACAGAAAAATGAATTGTCGTCATTTGAACTTTGCCTTTAAGTATGTTTTATTGTAATATAATAATTTATATTGGTTATAGGTATTATAACGATTACGAACGAACAGATTTATATAAGCTAATATAGTTAGTTAAAATATTTCGAGTAAACAATTTATTTAAATTTTTTTTTAATCAGACTTGTATTTTCGTTTAAAATATGTTAAAAAAAATAAAAGTAAAATAAAAGAGAGAGAGAGATAGATAGTTATATACGTGTAATAAGCTTGGTTAAATTGCATTTAACAATCTTTATAGTTATTATTAAACGTAACAAAGCGATTTTGTTTTGTTTTAAAACTTAAACTCGTTTTCACGTATAATAAATATCTACAAATACAAACGTTATTAATTATAAATGATTGGTGCGTCGCTGCGTTTTTCTTTAAATTAAATAACACCGATTTATTTTGTGGGAAATTTGTCGAAATATTCGTTTATGACGCGTGATTTAAAATTTGACAAACAAAACAATAATGTCAATTTTCTACTAACGTCGTTTTTTAAAAAATTTATTCAAAAAGGGCGGCAATCGAGTGTGTACGTATATAAAATACGTCAAAACGTTTTTCCGAATAGGAACGACTTTAACAATAGGACAACAATCGTTTACATAAAATATTATTAATAACGATTCTCGAACAACTTAAGCGTGAAATTTATAATACGAACGATGTAACAATGTATCGAAATCGAAAGTTTGAAATGATACTGTGCCGTAGAACCTAAATATTGGTGACGAATATATATATACACGTTTTCATTGTTAGAAACGGTGGTTGCTTTTGTTTTGTGGCGATAAATCACACAATTGATTCATTAACAGTTTCTATTTGTTGGAAATATGCGTATAAATTGATCGGAAGGACGCGCGGACAAAACGGAGGAAACGAACGCTGTCGTTATTGTCACAATCGCGATTTAAAATTGTTTTCGTTTAAAAACCAGCGAAGACGAATTAGCGAAATAAAACGTACGCACACATTTGAATGTTCAATCGGTCAATATCGTTTCAAACCATCGTTATTTTATACGAATATACGGATGGTGCCAAAATAAAATAAACTCTCGGTACGAATTTTAAACGTCTTCCATAGATAAGACAAAACCGCCGCGAACGCGCGCGTATTTTTACTGTCGTTTAATTTTACGGGCTCGTCGAATTTCGAAAAAAATTCCAATCAATAAAAATCGCGCGATATTTTCGAATGAAAAATACAAAATCCTAACACCGGTTTGTCCATTTGACGATACGCCACGAAAAGTGGTACTTTCGAACGTTTAAACGTTTCTATAAAATATATTTAACGTATTGAAACATACCCAATTAATATGATTTTTTTCAGGTTTTTATTATTTTTCGAATACTACTAACGGTTTCAAAAACAAAATGCAATGTGCAGTATATATGTATAAACGTATATAATGGAATTTTAATTAAATAAAATAAAATAGATAATTATGTTTTCAATGTAAATTTTGGGTGAATATACAATTTTGATAATTAATTGACGACGTTAATGGATGATATTATTATAATAGCAAAGTTGAGAATGATATGTAAAATAATAGCGATTGATTTAAGGATATGGTAGGCATATGATATAATGTTTTACTTTGTCAATTGTACATTTTCTATTATAAATAGTAAATCGGGCTGTGAATGGAATATATTTTAAATCTTCTGAAATTAAAACATCAACGTTTTAAAAGTTTAACGAATAATTTAATCGATTTTTTTATTCTTATATTAAATTTAATTTTATATATATATAAAGTTATTAAAATTTTTAAAAATGTTTAATATTTTGCTTTTGGAAAGTTTCAAAATAATTAAAAGTTACTTAATTTGATAAGTTTCGTTGGTTTTAGCCATTTTGTGAAAAATAATTTTTTTCAAAGACGGAACATAATAAGAATGATATAATATGTAAAGAAGAAGAAGAAGAAGCAGAAGAAGGAAGAACGACTCGTAAAAGCAAAAACTGTCGTAAAAATCGAAAATTAATATTGAAAATTGAATATACTTTTGATACACGATTAGAACATGGTACTAAAAAAGCTAAATGTACACGTTCATAACGGCATTTGAACAATTAAAAAAATACGTTCGCTATATAATAAATTCACAGCCCTATATTTGTTAGTTCTTCGAAAAACGACGAAAAGATAAACATCGACGTAATATTTGAGAGTAATTTTGTTTTGAAAATATTTCTGAAATGTGTTTATTTGACAATTGAAATGTAATATTAACGTTGTTGAGTTTCAGTCTTTAACTTTTAAATGAGAAACGGGCCGTCTATTTATAGACACAGACAACCGTTTAGTTATTGATAAATGCAAATATACAAGTGAACGTTTTATGATGGGACTCGGAATTTCCTTTTGTTGTCAACGATAACGCATTAATCGAAAACTACCTTATTTTTAACAAATGCTTTTATTTCACAGTCTTGTTGTTTAAACGTATTTATTCTTGAAAAAATATGGAAGTCGAAATTGTCGTATTTATTAATACACGGGTGTTAGTTATATATAATTAAAAGAACATCGGACGCGCATATTTCCGTCCTTGGAAATGTTTCGAGAATATAATATATTAATCCGTGCGCAATTAACGTATAATATTTTTCAAAGACAAATAATCCAAATTTGTTTTTTCTTTTTAATTACCTCGATAACATTTAGTCCTTTTATTTATATAGTGTTAGCGAATATGCGTTTTAATTATTAATCGTATTCTGCACATTTTTCGACGTGAATACAATATTATTATTGTTCTCTTTGTAATAATTATTTTCGTAAGCTATAACGTAATATTCTGAAATAAAAGGATTAATTTTTTATATTAAACTTTTAGATTGAAATTTGATTAATCTGTAACTTTTAATGACGTTTATTCGTGAACGTTATCGCTATACAAGACATAATATAAAAGTTGATTGTAATTTTTGCAGATACTCTATTCCAATATTTAAAATGGATTTTGATTTAAATTTTTGAACTCCACTTGATTTCCGTTACGTTAATGGTGAATTATTTTGCGTATATTCGTCGAACGTTAATGATCGATAATTTCAAAAATAGAATAATAGAAATGGGAATCCAGTAAATTATGCGCTACGGGATAATGGCCATCACGATGTAATATATTACGCAATACACAATGCCTATTGAAAGGTATTTAACGAATTTGCGGATTATAAATATATAAACGTACGTACGGATATGTTCCGAATGTATTTAGAGGGGCCGCGAATTTTCGACAATTAGTTAATTAGCGGTTTGACAACTATTTTATGCGTCGGAGTTTTAAAACAATAACGCGGCGTAACGGGTAGAATTTATTTTGGAATTCGCGCGAGAAAAATCGAATAATAAATATTTAAATCCTACGGGACACTGTTTAAATATAAGTTGAACATCAAACGAATCGCGAGCATATTAATTTAATTAATCTCGAACGTTCGTTTACATTTTTTTTTTATGTTTATGATTCGAAATAATTACAATACGAAAAAAACACCAATAACCAACATTTCACGTATTAATACATATCGTTATTATTATAACAATAATAATATACGAGTAGTTATACGTTATTAATTTATCGACGAAACAGTACTTAATCATAAATAAATATTTTTAAATTTAATATTTTCGATACTAATATATTATTGTCACTTTTGCGAACAAAAAAAAAAATACAATAAAATAGGATTTATAAATTTTTCTACATACATATAAGTCGTTACTCAATATAAGTGCGTACAATTTGAGTTTGATACATTATTGTCCATTTCCGTATATATATATATATATATTAGTTACACAAAATATTTATTATAAACTTAACGTTAAAATGTATAATATGCAGCAGTATCGAATCGTATATAATATAACGTCTATACAGTTATTTCTTACGCCGTATAAAACGGATTTGTACGATCTAGAATAATAACAAACACTTGTTCTACGATAATATTATCACCGAAAGTATAACCCGTATACAGTCTACGGTATTTAATTAATGTATTACGATAAATAAAATACGTTAGGTTAAAAAATGTCGGAAATAAGCCCGGACTTATAATAACATTAATAACTAGCGTTTACACGCGTTTCTCACTTTGATTATTGTCAATAGTTGTTTTGTTTTACACGGTATAAAATATTATACGCATTGTACAATACAATATACATATGTATATATTATACCGCCAGTAAATATTACAGTAATTAATTACTTAAAATAAATTCATGTCTTTTATTGTCATCGAAGTACTATTTTAATAAATATCATGTTTCTATAATCGTACACGATCAATATTATATATAAATATACGTTGTAATATATCGAATTATATTATAATTTTGAATGCCTGTTAATGAAGATCGACTCGAAGTTGTAACAAGTGTAATAATAATTTAAGCCCCGTGGCGCCGCCGTATTGCCGTGTAATATATGTAACGATTTTTTTGCTTACGCCGAACACTACGTACGCGCAATTTGAATTCCGTTCGAAAATTTTGTATTGTCCGAACGTGCTAAGTACACTATTTTCAATATTCGTCGTGATGTAGAGGCGTCCATTAAAAAGCACACACACTCACACGCGCGTGCGCGCCCGCGTTATTAAATAATAAAAGTTTAATTTGTAAGCGACGTTTTCCATTTACTGTCGAATGTCTTTGAAAATAGCGGAAACGAACGTCCGTTGATTATATACGAATGTATTATACGAAACCAATCTAAATGCGCTTCAGATCGACACTGTGTTTGGATTTGCAACGTTGGAACTCGCGGATTAAAATTGTAAACGTTGAATTTTAACGTTTTCGGTTTATTTTGTCGTTAAAATGATCCAACTTAATTACAAACGATTTTATTTAAAATCTAAATTCGACCCGATTTCGCGCGTAACGCGTTATATTGTAAACAAAACCCAAATGGACAACATTATATACCGAAAAAGTCATATTTAAAGGGTTTTATTGGTTTTTCGAAATTTTCTAGTACCAAAGAATACCGTAACTGTTTGTTTACTATATGGAAATGTAAAACTATAAAATACTATAATTTGGAAATATAGATAGATAAATTTACATAGAATGTGCGTATTGTGAAGGTTTGGTGACAAAATTATTATATATCCGAGTAAGAAGAGAATATATTAATTAATTTAACAAATTAAAAAAACAATGTGTGTATACGCTCCGAAAATGATCGAATACGAGTTATTTAAAAAAAAAATGTCGCGAACATATTTTTACGGACGATATTATTATATTATGTTAAGTAATAATACGATTTAAAACAAAAATATCTTCTTTTTGTCTCGAGTACGTGGATGGTCTGATGTTTATAAGTACGGCGATGTCCTATTTGTTTACAATTTTACTCTCTCGAAGTATCTCAAATAATATTCACCAAAATTATAGTAATCGAAAACATACGCGTTAAATTATCGAAATAAGTCCTTGAAAATGTAAAATCGTTCTCCAAAAATAATACTTAAATATACAAAAACGCGTAAATCTAAACCCACAATATTATTAAATACATATTAACGAAACGAATGTTTTAGTTTTGTTTTTACGTTATTCTGACGGAATTACAATTTACATCTAGCGAATGTATGTACTTATGAACGAATATTAGTCAGTTGTTGTACCTATATATTGCCATTCAGCTTTATGCTTCAGATGATACGGAGACAAAAAAAAATTGGTAACTTTAAACCATATCGTTTCTATAACGATTATTAATAAACTTAAAATTATTAATTATTATACCGCGAACAATCGCATATTTCTCGACTATTATATATATTAAATATAAACGGTAGGCCGGCAATTTAAATAATTTGTACAACTCCTTAAGACATAAAAATGTCAAGTTAAAAGTTTCTTGTATTTTTGTGTGAACATTAAACATAATTTAACGTCGTTAAATGTTAATATTTTCTAATAGGAAATTAAAAAAAAAATGAAAGAGATAAGAACTTCCAGCGTAGTTTTAAATATGTTTGTTACCTAAAACGTGTTATGGTATAAACCATACTTATATTACTTTTATATTATTGGCTATTTAACTTATTTTAGATACCTTTGTATGAGGTAAGCTTAGCTAGAAGTTAGTTATTTTTTTTTTTAAAAGTACACTATTAAGTAAATAGACAATTTAAAAAGAAACAACGTGACACTTTGAATAACTTATTTTTAATTTTTTACGCTTTAATCTAATGCCCAATCTTGTATATAAATATATTACCTAAGTATATTTTCATAATATTATTTGAAATTATACGATATTTTTGTAAGAAGTTATATATATAATATACAAATGGTTTATGCTTACGTTCTATGAGTGTTAAAATGTGTAAAATAAAAAAGAAGCGAATTTAATGTTGTAAACCGGCCAACGTGTACGATATAATTATTTACGAAACGCGTTTAGATAATTAAAATTTTTTTTTGTTTTGGGTTTTTTAATGCGTTTTTTTAAGCTCAATTAATCTATTACGATATAATTGTTATGCACGTTTAAGCTAACGCGAACGTTTGTAAAATATATTATAAAAGAAACATTCTTAAAAAGGTAAAACGCGAATTGCGACGAGTGTATATATATATATATATATATGTATTATATATCTAATATGTATATCTATGTATTAGGTACCCACGATAATATACCTAATCCTAATAGAGTCGGTCGGAGCCGGTTTTATTTCAATTTTACGGAAATATTACTGCGTTATTACGATACAATTTATATAAGAGTATACATATATAAGTAACCGCTTTGATATTAAAATTTTCCGAAATATCTACCCTTCACCCTTTCTCGCCTCAGATAATGTATTTGTATTTTGCACGTCGTCTTGATATTGTAATGAAGCTCGAGCGAGGTCGACATTGATTTCATTTAAGTTTGATTTATAGGCAAACTGTCCTTGATGGCGACTCAAAAGTAACCCAAAGACACACACATATATAAATATATGATATATATTTAGACACACGCGAAAACATTTTCATATTATAAATTCATATATGTAGCTGTTTATTGAATGGATAAAGCCAGGCTTTTAAAAAAAATTTAAATAAATAAATAAAACGTGAAAATTTGTTGTAATAAATTTTTGGGTAGTTCAGTACTTCGTGTGGTTCATAACGAAAAATTAATAGTGATTTGTCACGAAAATTCACCTCAGGTGTAGGTACGGCATATAGCTATAGAAATTATGGAAATGTTAAGTTTACTTTTTCGTCTCGCGTAGAAATGACGTGTGTGTGTGTGTGTGTGTGTGTGTGTGTGCGAGGGGTTTGGAAAGAATTGATATTAGGAATACAAATTTGTACTGAAAAACGCGAATACATTTTACGCTTTCGGGTCGTGTTGAAAATAACCTGATTTGAGTTTTCACAAATTTTCAATACGTATATATACTTATTGAGGATTTTCATCATTTCTTCGTTCGATTATATTATGTACATATTACACGACGCATCGTAGCAATTGACGAATTGACACTTGACAACGATGTTAAACCGGGGTCGTCAATTTTCCAATCGTTTTTCGTAAGGAAAATAAAATCGTACCGCTATTATAATAAAATATTAACTTTTTTTTTGTCTTAGCCTGGCGAATGAAATAACGATAATAATAATAATAGCGCGTGTACTGTGGCGGCTAACTAATTATTTACATTTTATCGAATCGCTTTTTGTACCTAATGAAAAACAAGAAATATTACGTACGTGCAACAACTTGGTAATCGTTGAAAAAGTACATTCTAAATCAATATCAATGTAATACGAATATTCGTCAGAAGATATCGTCCAAAAGGCGAATAAGTTAAATATACATTTCTGTAATAACGATTCGAAGGAAACAGTTCCTTTTAAAGATGTTTAAATGTCAAACATCTCCCTGCAAGCAGTTCCAGTATAAAACACGCGTCGACATTGAATATTTTACGAAACAGTCAGTTAGTTATTTTGAAATGATTCAAAGTCGATCACGAACGGAGATAAATTAAATTCTTTTAGTTTATTATCCACAAATTGAAACAGGATATTATCACACGGCATTACACGCTTCGAAGATTTGTTTTGCGCACGATTTCGACGCAAAATAACGTTAAGTTGTTTGTGACTTTGCATCGTATAGCGTTGTGTATTTTACGAAATCTAATAATTTGGACATTTTTCGTTAATAACGAACAAATGAACGGAATTTTCGAATGAAAAAAACGAAACGTAAATTCGCAAACACTACGACGGCAGTACGGTAGGTAAGATGAATTTAGTACCGTTTCTCTTTCTCTCTTTCTATTTCTATCTCTATCTCTTTATCTCCTCATTCTCTTTACACTCTTCTCGTAATTTTCTAATTTTTAATCGAAAAAAAATAAACGGTACTATCGAATATGCCACGATACTTTTATTTATTTGTTGGTAACTATTTGTTTATAATAATAGATAAAGTTTCCCAAAGGGTTGTCTATGTTCTGCAGGAAGTTCAAATTCACCACCTACACATGTTACCTACTTAAATATATATATATATTCTGGTTATATGATGCAAGACCACGTTTCAATTAAATTAAATACTTAACCCTATTTAAATTTAGTTATATATATGTACTTAATAAATACCTTACGTTTATACAATAATAATAACAAATGAAATACTTAATCTAAATATCTGAATTCCCGTTTTTTTCCCGAGAATTCAGTCTCACTCCATGTGTCTTAAGTTTCAAGGCACCTCGTCCGAACAGACAAGGCGAAGGCCTTTAAAACGGTAATAATCAATTATTACAAATAAAAAAATAACGCGAAATAATTAACACAAACTCATACGCGGACTATACGTAGTATAATATATGTATATTTTATTACATATAACTCTTGGTTACATTTGTCTCTACGTACGTTTGTTGATTGATGTTCTAGACTTTTCCATTATCCGCGATACTATGACGTACGTAGGTTCGTATGGTTTTTTACGCGATAGAAATTTGAATTTTCGGACGAAAATGAAATTAAATGTCATTATATAAGGATAACAAATGATAACAGAACCGTATCCGTGAGCTCGCGATCACAGAAAAGTGCGAATATTTCGTCAAGGAAATTTTTTGCGCGTATATATTTATATATATATAATATCATATATGGATATGTTACGTGACAGATGATGCGGAATACCCGGTCGTTATGCCTGATTTCGATGGGTGGCTTAAATTATTATTGCAAAATTGTTTTAATATTTTAACCGTGTAATTGTAATTAAACGGGTTTTTTAAAAAAAATGTACGCGTAATGTAATTATTTACAAATACGCGATGAAAAATTAACGTTAACCTAACCACGTTAAAAATTATATTCCGAATGTTTCATTTTATCGTGTAAGCGTTATACTTGAAGTATTCAAAAAATATTCGCCCACTATGCCGCACTGACCACCGCAATATATGTACATATTTAATTGAGTCTCTCGCGCGGTATTATAATCGTTGTTAAACGTTGAACGATTCAATTCAGAAATTTTTTTTCAAATATTACTTATATTATGAAGCCTTTTTTAAATTTCGTTTTCGATTGGTAAATTGCTGCAAGTTCGTTGACCAAATACTCTACTGAGATGTGTAAAAACGGAAAAGGAAACAACTGAACGCCCGAAAATAGTATTTGAAATTTGAAAAAAATCGTTTGATCATACGGGGTTTTTGGGAGTCCACTGAATATATTATATTATTTCCCGTACGTTCGTATATGTATATGTATATCAAAACGTCCTATGATTGTTTTTGTTATCCCGATGTAAAAACAACCGTCGAAGTAGGATGCTTTTCCGACGCTATTTTATTGTTTATTGTTTCGATTATTACATTTGCAGTTTCAAGTTTATCAACAACAAATGAACAATAATAAAAAGTTTCTCCGCTAATTTTCGTTCCCGCGTAATTATTAATTCATTATTTATAATCAAATCGTAAAATAAGCGAAATTCTGTAAACTTTGGGATACGAGTAAACGAATATTGTCCCGCGTCATAGTAAACTCAGCGGTACATTACTTTTCAACGGCTATATTTTTTACCGGGGTAAGGGATGAGGGGGTTTACGTCTAAATACGACCCGTATGGTAAATTAACGACATGATATTTACGCGTTTATATCGTTAAGGAGGATCTCTGTTTATTTTTTTTTGGAATAATTTCGATCATTGTATATTAATTAAATGTAATTATCTATGTAACGTTATTATATGTACTATATCTAATTGGTTTTCTGTTTTTATTTAAATCCGAAAATTATTAAATTTATTACCGACCAACGGTGAATCTGCGGAATAATTCGACCTAATATTCCAACAAAATACGTACAAATTTGTCTAACTAGTAACAATATTAACGACAAATACTGATAAGTAAACATATCGTAAAACACGATGGTGATATTTATTTTTGAAAAGATACGTTAGATATATATTTATTTATTAACCCCGTGGGATCAGTGTCGGATGTAACAATCGTTTAAGTCAGCAAACGCCGACGTGGCTCCACCGCAGTAATTGTTATATAATAATCAACGTTTCGAAACATGTCTTTATATCAGAGATGATAAATAAATCGAGTATTAAAAGATTAAACATTTTTAAACCCCGCGATATTGAAAAAGTTCCGTTTTTCTAAATAGTTACAATCGACGTCACGGATAATTAAAAAAAACATTTTAAACAATCTTTCCTCTCTCTCCCATCAGAAAAATATACGTCACAACCGAAAATACATAAACAGAAATAATAGTTTGTCGAAAATTTCGGGGTTTATTTTTATGGTAAAAATTTGATTTCCGTAATTTACACTTAATTTCGAGTTTTGGAAAATTTTTATTTATTCGTAAATGTTCTTATTCCGTACGAAGGAATTAAACGTATACAATAAAATAAAATATAAAACATAACACATAGTTTACGTGCCTAAGAAAACGCTAAAAAGAATTATCAAACTAACCGTCCGATTATTTTTTTCAATGTCATGTTAAAACTGCCGGGCAAATAATTGCGTTGTTTGGTAAAAACGATTTTAAGAACACGTCGAAATTGACGTCCAAATACGCGATTTATTCTATTATTTATTTATACGGTTTTGTTCTTCGAAATTGCATTTCGCGTGTTTTCGGTTTTCAACGATTCGATACACCCGGAATATTTACAAACGCGCTATGACGATTTCCAAAATGTAATTTACGTCGATAAAAAACCTTTACTATCGCGATAAAATTCATTCGTGTTTTTATTACAATCAGATAGCGAGATAATGGACGACTAAACTCGGTGGCAATCGTTATTACTTATTCATTCGGCGTTTGCAAATTTCGCGTTGATAATCAATTACCAGGCGCGTTCGGTGCTAGACCCAAGCGTACATGGTCTTCGTCTTGGCGCATTAACAGGCATTCAAAATCGTCATCAATAGTATTGAACGAATAATATTAATTTATAATTATAACACTAAACGTAACCGGTCCGAACGTCTATAAATATTCGTAATGTAATAAAACGAAATAAATTATACGTCACTATAGATAATATAACATATATATAACGTATTATTCTTACCTTAATTTCGCGTTATATTCACGCGCGCGAATAAACAAAACGATTCGTAATTTGTAATATCACCCGGAAGGAAGACAAACGATGATGGTTTCTATACATTATATAAACGCGATGAATGTGCAGGTAGGTACTTTAGGTAGATAGGATATGATTCGTGTTTCAGATGTGTTCATATATATATATATATATATATATATATATATATATTATAAAATTGTTGTATATTCATCTATTCTGGGCTTTACTGTTCACGCAATATTGTCTTTCGACATTTACGATCTAGAACTCCACGAATTGACGAGTGGCGACGATTTGTACTGAAAACACCAAACAAAACGTTATTATTATTATTATAAATTCGGCCGACGAAACTCGTCACGATGATTTATAATACAATTTGTATGACGTAAGGTTTCGGGAAAGCGAGCCGGTTAAGTGTTATATAAGAATATAACGTCAAAACTACGGTGAAACTTGCCTATATATAAGCGTTTTGTTAATGTCGTCGGTGTTTTCAACGCTTTGTTATAACAGGGGTATAGCGTATATATAACTAGAGATGTGCTTTTTTGGGGGGAGGGGAGATTTTAGCACCCTTATAATTAATTTGCCTAATCCATAGCGTTTTACGAATTAAAAAATGTCGATATTATTGTCTTGATTGCCGCGTTCAATTACAGTCCAAAGAGTATTTTTTTTTTTCGAAAACGTTTTTTCAGATTCAAGTATAACTTACTTATACGTAAGTAGGTACGTTTTAATAGTAATGTAGTGATTTGTTCACACTGAGTATGGTTAAAAAACTTACAAATAACTGAAAGCCGAACACGTTTCAGACGAATTGAATCCAACAAGGGTAAATTCAAAATAATTTTCGAGTTCTTCATGCTATAGTAGGTATAGGCTGTAAAAAATGTTTTTTAAAAAATTGATCGAATTTGTCGAATAGCGCGACACATAAATGCGCGATAATAAATGGCATAATCGTGTAATTTGTAATTGAAAGGGGTGGCACGAAATCGAAACGAATTATTCGCAATTTAAACTACTTCACCTCCGGAAACCAAAAAATAATTAGGTTTATTCGCGCCGATAGTCCGTTTAACGCGTATTAGCGAAATGTTTTATCGCACCGAAAACATATAAAACAAGAGATCCGCGCAACCAAGTTACGTTTACACGTCACGTGTGTCAGACGCTGCGCACATTTACGGCGCACGCGTGGAATACGACATTTCGGGCGTAATACATTATATTATACGCTCGCGGGGCCGTCTTAATAATATTGTACGAATATCCGTTTTATTTTTAAGGACGATAATAAATATTCGGTTCGAAAACTTTGAATATATATATATATATATATATATATTTTGCGCGCTAATCCGTTCTGATCGAACGATTTTTTTTCGATTTTCCGATAAGTCTTGAATAATTACGCGGTAGTACGCCACGATCGAAGCGTACTTTTAAGAATTCATAAAAGCGATTAGTCGTATTTATTATCGTCGTAGACGTAAAACAATAAGGAATCCGGATGTATTTTACAATCACGCGCCACGCTTGTTATACACCGTTCTGTAAAAGTGAAACGGGCGAATAGCGTTTATACGACCAATAAACGTTGTAATAAACGCTATAGTTTCCACGTAGGTAAATACGCGTATATTAACGTGGATAATACCCGGTACTTTGGGAACAAGCAATATACGTAGCTGCGCTGTTTTCCGGAACGTCGTGACACGCGATTTGCCGTCGTGTCTAACTTGTTCTCTCGCGAATTCTGTCCAGAGTTTCTCGAGAAAACGTTTTTAAAATCTCGAATCCGAACGAAATGTCGAACGCGAAATGACGCGACGTATTACGCGGCGGCGTTGAAAATCTCGAAAAATGCGCCGGAAACGCAAATGCGTCAAGATTTAAACTCGGGTGAGGCGAATCGTCGATAATTCGCTAATACGTTCGATGGACCGTCGAGTCCCTAATGATTATCGTATTACGCGTAGTATAGTCGAGCGTGAAATAATACGTCGAGCAACGATATTATACGATCTACCGCCGAGTATATCTGACTCGCGTGTATTATAATACGCGTAGTTTGAGCGAATCGGTTCTGAAAGCACTCGATCGAAAACAGATAGAATATATATATGTACACGTTGTTTTCGAGGAGAAAATCGTAGTAGAAGTGACCTACGGGATTTATTGACGCGCCGATTTCGTTGGGTCTTGCCACATGAAAGGCGTGTCCGCCGTGGCACTCGATCTAGAGATGGACGAATATATATATATATATATATAAACGTAGGCACGTTATTTATTATTCCATAGTTAAGAATTACCTGAAATTTACTATTTAAAAGCGGCGTTATATTTATATATATTTATTTAGCCGCGGCGGATTTATACGTAGTATAGGTTTTTCGGTCGATCCGTACACATTACGTAAACGTGCGCGATTCGTTATTTGTCGGGAAAGTCGCGAGTTCCAAAATTACCATCGTCGAAACGTTTATCGGCTAATCGTTTTCGATGTCGATACGACTGGGACAATTAATATCTACACAATTCGACCACGCGGAACTGTTCAAAAAATACCGCTGAAATAATAATAATAAATAAAAAAAGGAAATTTTACTGTTTTTTTTTTATATATATAGAGTTATATTACGATACTATTTCACGCGTGTTTCGATGTTTCGAGGCGAAACGCGTGTATTCCGATCGACCGATTTAACACTAGCCAACGTTCGGCGATCTATTTTGTCGCGATTCGTTCTTTCGTTTCCTTTTTTTTTAATGTACGATAACGAATACTATTACGTTAATTCGGACGCATCTTTCATCTTATTAAACCGTCTTCTTATGTTTATATTCGCGTAATTTTTATCAGTCAAAAGTTTGAAACTAATAAAAAGTACCGTTAGTATCTCGTTTCTAATAAAAAAGTTCACGTTAATATCGCACGACGTTCTAAAATCGTTTATCGCGACAAGGTAATATTTGAAACGAAATGAATCTAATTTTATGACAAGTGTTCTTTCCCGTAAGAAATGACTTACGATACACCGTTATCGTTATTATTATAACAATCAGGCCATTATTACAAATGATTTTTACGAGATGTGCGCGAATTTGAGGCTCGATTTTTTACGATACACGGATTTCGCCGAACATAATACATCATGACCCGGTTTCTTTAATTAACTATATAGACATACATATATATTACAGTAACTAGTTGCGAAAAACAACATAGGTTTTTGCGATTTATCAGCCGATCGTTCTCGCCAGGTATTCAACCAGACACGCGTAGGTAGAGAAACTGTGTGCCAAAACATGTAAAATTGAACTTGTTGGAATATTTAGAACTGCTGTTCGACTTATATAAATTTTACCGTTTGTATAAAAAAAAAAATAATACTCTTTAGACGGTGACCGCGGAATAATATAGTTTCGAAACCGAACACAAAATATATATATTTCATTCGAACGTACTAGGTATGGACGGAAAAATGGTAAAAGTGTTAAAGTGCTCTAGTGGTAAAAATATGGACGCGGGATGTATGCATTGTGTGAGCGTGTTCGCGGAAAATACGATATATGTATATTGTCTACCTGCGCCGAAACCGTCGCGGTCAAGCCGTCGTTGACGTTCTGTTGCTTGTCGCCGCCGTTCGGTTTCATATTCATGTAGTGTCCCTGGGAGAAGTGCCTGGGCCGGGACATTAGCGACTCGTAGCCCGGCCGTTTCTTCCCGGGGTCGTCGATGGACGTGCTGGTAGCGGATGCCGCCGCAGCTGTGGCGGCCGCGGCGATCGGCATCACGGAGAACGTACCGTCCTCTCCGTTGTCTGCTGCCGTCCGGTGCCGGTAGTTCTTGGCCTTTTCGTGGCGCACCATCTCTTTCAGCTCCTGGAATCGGTCTTTGGTGGTCAACCGCATCGATATCTGCACCGGTATTTTGGTCACGGGGTAGCCGAGACGGAACAGGTTGGCTTTTCTCGATAGTTGTTCGTTCATGACGGCCCGCGCGGCGGTGCTGGTCAAACGCGCGAGCTTTTCGAAAGGTCTGAGTTGTCGGTAAAACTGAAATCTACAAAAATCGGACAGGCCCGTCGTCAACTGATCGTCCTAGACCGACGAATGAATTCGCGCTCCATTCACCATTACAACCCGTCGCGCGCTTATATTTTCGCCGGCCCATCCGCGTTACGAACGCGCGAAATACCTACGCCGAATATATAAAAACGACACGGGTACGTTTTTAATATCGACTCGTCGGTCGTTTGCCTTTACGACGACGCAATAATAAATTATATTTATGTATCCAATTTCGGATTTTAATAAATAACCCGAAGCGGTGTAACGCGTGTGTATTGCGCGTATCGATTCCTGGGGTCGGTCGGGAAAATAAGTCGCACGTTTTTAATTTCGCGTGTTCGGTGGTGGGGGGGGGTAGAGCGGGAGAATGCGTTAAATTTGTTTTACTCCGATCCCGTTTAATTAATTAACGAATTAAAAATTTACCATAAATCGAAAACGTGATCACCGTAACTGGCGGAATATCGTCGTGTAATATACATCGGTAAATCGTATTGTCCGCGTTCGAAATCACCACTGTTATTCGGCCGCCGATTTTCTAATTTCTTCGCGTCCTACGCGTGTTACAAATTGACGATTTTCGCCGGCGTCGAATAAACGCGGTTGTCATTTCGCGATTTTCGCGACGGAACGAAGGACGTTAATGACGTTGGCTTTACCGTGACTAGCGTTTTCCCATTTCGCTAAAAAGAAATACCCTCCGAAAAATTGGTAAAATTGTCGACACGTCCGTCACGGTATTTAAGAGCCGCGAACGTTTTAACGAACGAACCGCGTCGTTTTTTCTCCGTTCGCGCGCCACCCTAATCGAGACGACGGTTACGCGGGCACGAGAACGTACACGGTTCGATATGGATTCCCGTATGCGCAAACGTACTGCACACAATCATTGCGTCGTGCAAATAGTCACAGTCTTTGACGACGAACCATGTCCGGGACCATGTTTGCAAACACCGTCGACCGCGTTTGAAATCCACGTATGCCAAATATACACGTATTACACAAGCGCCCGGTAATAATATAGTTTTCAGTAAAAATTAAGGGAAATATCCTTACAAAAGCGTAGAGACGTATTTTACGGTTATATTTATATACGGACGAAGGACGGGAAAAGTTTGATTTGTTCGACAATATTCGTTATTTTATATAATATTCCGTATTCGCTTTAATCCGAGCTTCGATCGTTTGGACGGTTCCATTTGGCTGGGACCCTGGCGCGTATTAACACAGAATAGATTAATCAGAATGGACACTAATAATGAATTATGTGAATAGTATAGTTGAATCTGATAAAAGAATTCGCCATATTTTTGGAGGAAAATCAGTATGACCATACCCACAAAAAAAAATGTTTTTGTAAATAATATTGTAAATTGTAACGTATTAAACATTGTACATATATGAATACGTTAAAATTTACAGACGAGAAAGAATATAAAGTTTAGGATTATTTTTTTCTAGTTGATTTCAACAGGCTCTGGACACTCTTAAATGTTATTAATAATTTAAGCGGCCATTTTTTTGGAAGAAAATAATATCAATAATATTCTGTGATAACGTTTAAGAGTGTTCAGAGCTTGGTATTAACCTCTACCATTACGTCGTGAACGAGTTTTCTCCGACGACAACGTATTTTAATTACTTAATAATTCGCGTAATACGTTTTCTTTTTGCGCCGTGGACCGAATGTCGAATTACATATATATATAATCGGTTATCGCGCGTCGTTGGTGTTTAGTGACTTAGTCGAGCGCACCGAACGCGCGGCGTTTACCGTTATCGGTCGTATAAAAAGTCGCGTAGTACGTACGTACACGAGCGGTTGTTTTTCGAATTTCCATTACGCGGGCATTCAAACGAGGAAGCTTTTCGAAGAATTCGACGGAATTTGAAAAGGTTAAAGAACTACGGGGGGTCGAAGGGAGGTTATTATTAGCGACGGTAATTCCGTATCGTTTCCCGACGTTGTTAAACGCACCTGTCCGCCGGCATAGTTCGTTCGAACATCACCGATTTTTGCCTGTTTATGTATCTCGGCTTCATGTAGTCCTCCCACGCGCCGAACGGCTCAAACGCCATCGACAAACGGTTGGCCGACTGCGCCAACTGGTTTTGCCGCTGCGACGTGCGCCACATTAGGCGCAACTCCAGGCAGCTCGGCTCGTCCAGATACACGTCGGCCGGTCGCGGCATCACGTTCACCTCGTCCTCGATGTCCGGTCCAATTTTCGTCTCGGGTTTCCGGCGGTCTATCACCGTCACCTTCGGCCCGTACATTTTCACCCGGGGATGAGTCGTGCACTCCGTATACTCGTCCAATGTGAACATAACGAACGACACGTACAGCAGCACCACGTTCATTTTAGTCGGGTCCATCCTCTGCAACACGCGCGCGACGACATTACTTTATTGCGTCTCGTTCGTTATGCAAGAAATCGGCGCGCAACGTACGCGTGGGGGCTGGGAGCTACTGCTGCCGATAAAGATTACGTAAATACGTCACAACCGATCGCGATTTCAAAACGAAAAATACGCGATTTCAATTTACATTTATACACGCTCGTACGCCTATTATTCGTTCATTTAGCGTGACCTCTTTTATGCCCAATCATAGACGTCGATTATTTTCAATTTTCGACTAATGTCAAATTTCGACGGAAAAATTGACATTTACGACGGAATCGTATACCTTACTATCGAAGTAGTTTCATTTTATCATCTCACGTTACTCTACTATATTAACTATATATATATGTTTACACTCCCGTCTAAACATACAGCAACGAACCGTTATTCGCAACCGTTATGTTTAACTTTGAAACTAAATTACGAATAATTATTAGAATTTAAAGTTTAAAAGTGCCGATTAAAGTACTCTCTGCATTTAATCACGCAACACTAGCTATGTTATATTCCCCTCGTCCCTATTACACACTTAGGTCTGTCGGTGACAATAATGTAGTCAGAAACGTTTTTTTTAGAGTTAAGTAATTCGTAATCGTCTATTAACTTACTACGTTCACGATCGATAGAGCCGAGAAGGAATATTTTTATTTACAAACGCGTTGCGAAAACTCGGAAAAGCCCATTTTAAAATGTAATTCGGGCAGTCGTGTATATAGGTTTTCCTGTTCAATAAGTATACATCAATATATAGCGTCCGTTTGAGATAAAGAATTAGAATAGGGGCTAGCGATAAAATAGAAATCACAAAGCGATGACACGAAGGTACCCAGTTTTAATATAAATGTACTTTGCCGGTACGTTATACACACGCATATATATTTATATAATTTTTGCTTCCTCCAACTTATACATTTTTTAATAAAGAAAAAACGTCAACGCAATCGCGGAATTTTCCAGACATGCTTATAGTTTCGAATAGTATACGCTTAAAACTTTCCTATTTTTAAACGTAAAACTTAAAATTGACTTTTTAAAAACAATTTTTATTCGATATACTTGTTTTCTAATAGTTAAAAGGACTGCGTATACAGTAAGTTCATACCATACATATTGTTAAAGTTGTATATATGTACTTGGACGCACTTGCGTTATATATATGTACACACACACACACACACACACACACACACACACACACACACACACACACACACACACACATAAACTAGTCGTTGGTTGGCACCGTTTTTCAAATTTATTTTCCTCGGCTTATAACTTGAAAAATATAAATGTTTAAGAAATTCTGTCTTTATCAAAAACATCGGAGTGAAGAAACAAGTGGAACAAAAAAATTATATCATTTTTTTTCGTCCAAAAATTTATAAGTAAGGAAAAATGATTATATAAAATATATGTATATATAAATTGTTTCGTAAGATTAATTTGTTTCCTTCTTTTTATAGGGATCAATATTTTCGTAATTTTCTTTTGCATTTTCGTTTAGTTCTTCTTTCTCAAACTGATTTAGTGATTGAAGCCTTTGCACCAAAGGGACATCTTAAATGATTTCCAGAGATGATATCCGCGAAGTTAATTTTTTTTAATTAAACGACGATTTAATTAGACGAAAATTAAAAATACTTAGTTTACAAAATAGTTTTTATAGGACAAACGGTGTTCCGGAAATATCGCGTTAATACAGTGTATTATTTAGATTTTAAACTGTAGTTTGAAATATAAGAAAAGTCATTGAGACGTTTGTACAAAAGTAATTTAATATTCGAGTTTCACAATAATGAGTACAAGTCATCTATATTCTTCGCGGATTAAGTAAAAATATTTTATTCATTATACTATACGTCCAAGTTGGTTAATGGATGAGTAATAATATTACATACGATATAACGTTGCTGTTGTTCGGGATCACTCGTGTGAAGGGAATATTTTTACATAGAGTAAACGAAACGTGGAAGAATTTATCATGCCTACCGTTGATGAAAGGTCTGATGGATTTGAGGTAGGACCGGATTAAAGGAAGGGGGCGTACTAAGGCAGACGGTTTTGAATTTTTTTACCTTTCTTAGCAAAAAACGCCTTCGTAATTTTTAAATTTTTAAAATTATAGAATAAATACGTTTAGAATTTAGACATTCAACCACTATTACTTACGGTACAGTTTCGTTGGAATATTTGCCAACGTTTTGAAAATAACCGACAACGAATAAATATAAGTTAACGACTAGGTATTGTCATTTACGTTTTGAACCTTCGTCGTTGTAATTATTGTTCTCACAAATTATTTTTAGCCGTCAATCGATTGTAACGCGAGCAATATATGGTGTAGCTATCTTCCGGACGTAGTGTTTGAATTTTTCGTATACCGTTATTATTCTAAACTGTATGCATAAAATATTATATAAGGGTACAACGACAATTTAACCGATAATTTTTCGTGAAACTTATAAAGTTACGTTAAATGTGACTCGCATTTTTGTCGATACATTAATTTACTGATGAAGTGTACGTTACCATTTTAAGTACCTACATTTGAAAACTAATTGGATGCCCATATAAAAAGCTTCCCTTTTGTTGACATGAATCCCCTGGAGCCTCTACGTTTGTATAGTTGGTCTCGATTTTGAGGACGACTTTTGTCCGTGATTTTGGATTGGCGTGGCGGAAGGAATTCGAGTACTATCATTCGCGCACTCTTCGAAACATGTGCGGCCTGATTCGAGCACGAAAATATATTAAAAAGGATTGGCGAGACAGAATCGATTTTTGTATAACTCGAGTGAGACTATTGAAGATAAAGAGCAGATTCCCGTTCTTTATATACCATACGGGCTACGAAGACCTAAATTCTGTACCTGTGTAACGGTACAAAACCGTCTAAAGAAAACAAAATGTCGGATTATTATACGACGACGACATTTTATGGGATAGAGATGTAATTCAATTCGTAAGAGATAAAAAATAGTTTGTCGCAACGCGTGTAATAAGCGCAACAAGTCTCATAAAACGACGGTTGTCCCTTCTTTAAATAACGGTTTCGTATAATATGATTATATACGTATATATTATCGTCTCATTTGTCGTATTGATTAAATTCGGATTTTCGTTAGATATTCGAAAAATTAAACCGAACGTTCGCGGCAATCATTAATTTGGATATATACGCGTATTGTTTTTGCGGGATGAACGAATCTAACTACCGAGCGTAATTAATTGTTACAACGTAATCTCTTCAATAATATTAATAGGTATATAGCTTTTGGTTTTTTTTTTGTTTAAAAAATACCAGTACTCGTGAATAGCAATACTAAAACGTACTTTTCGAAGCGAATTTTTTCGTTCGACATTTTTATACCATAATAATACGACGGAAAAAATATACGTAATTCAACGTGGTCGTGAAGTGTTTTTTCGCAAACATTTCGTAACTGGAAATAGTTTCAATGACGGTGTATACGAGTAAGTGTCTATAGCATCGCAAGTTCTTGGACAGAAAACTTGATGGCTATCGGTCATTTTATTATAAGACGAAAAGGATTTCCTCTTTGTTCGTTATTATACGCGTTATTATATATACGTTATTATTATAATATAATATATAGTCGATGTTCCGTACTATCAGCACTGTACTACTCTGGTTTTGAATAATTAACCGATATATTAAAACGTTCGTCGAAAGTCATTGGTTGGGAAGACAAAATAACGAGATTTACGTGTTTGGAATAGTATCGGAATATTTTCGGATACCGCTTGATTTATAAAAGCCTAAGATATTTAAAGTAAGACTTTTGATACCAATAACATAAAACTATAAGCCAAATAAAGCCATTTTAAATCCAAACCTTAGTCGATATTCATACAGATAACAATAATATATATATGTGTGTGTGTGTGTTTGTGTGTATGAAAGTCTTGGGTCCTATTACACTATATGATGTTCCTGTTGATTAACGTTTTCAATTTTTCAATACGATGAAAAATGGTTTGCATTAATTTCTTAGAAGAGTACCCTTAAACATAAAAGAAAAAAAGAACGAAAAAAAAAGAAACGAGTGTAAAACCAATATAACGCATTCTTGCCTTAGGATCTAAATTAAGTTTACGTTACGAAGTTGCGCCGTGTTTAAAATAAATATTATTTTCAAGGTAAAAAATGAAGAAAGTTATTGATTTACAACCGTGTTCTACAAGTTATGAAATTCCAAAATTAGTTTTTGAAAAAATTTCTGGAATATATAAGGAATAAAAAAACAAAATGAAAAATAATGTACGAAACGATTTTTTTTTGAAATCCTATTAAATCGGTTACCTTAATATCGTCAATGTAAAGAACTCGTTGTAACCATTGTCACGCTGCAAAAATGGAAATGAACATTTAAAAAATAAAATACCCTCTTTCCCGTATATTGAAACGTTTTTACTTGAATATCGCACGTTCGGCTTATTTACTATAAATTTCACGTTCAATTGTATCGTTTTATTAGTTTGAAAAGTTGAAATCGATTGGGTAAACGTGATAAAAATTTGAAATAAATGTTACAACTTGCCTACTAACGGTCGAGGTAACTAGCGATCGTATTTTTCTCACAGCTGTTTTTTCGTTAATTACGTGGCGGACGACGAAGCGTTTAGGAAAACGACGTTTTTATTTCTAGCGTTTTTATTCTACGACGAAATATTACGAAATCATCGGTTCGTACCGATTTCTAGTGTAACTGTTTCCACCGAAGAAAAAAAATGTAAAGATTAACTATAGAAACCGTGCGAACTTTACGCGACGATAATATTTACGAATAGTCCGGTCATATTTCTCCCGAGTTTTTCCCTATATTTGTTTTACTTTATTGTAAACACACGATGTGTCTGTTACTTCGCGAAAGTTTGTAATATGTGTTTACCGACGCAACGAATTCGTGTTGTTTACGCGAATTAAACGGAAATGCGATTTAGGTGTTATTTTCGAATTTCGAACACTGTAGTCGGTTATTCGCGACGCGGTTAGAAACGTATAACGGCGTGAAATTCACTAGAATTCGGATTTGTATTTCGTTTAACCGACCGTACACAGGTCTCCATTTAATTTTGAAACGACTAAATGATTTCAAAACGCAGCATTTTTCTTTTTTTGGCCCTTCGTTCTCGCGAATGGTACCAAATCGACATTTTTGCGTCGATTGTAATATTACGGTTAAACAAGACGGAGCATCCGTTTCGATTTTATTAAATACGTTACACACCGTTCCAAAAACTATATGTATGTATAATATATACAAAATACGTCCGCAAGCGAATATTGATAATGATTAGTACGCCATTTTTTTTTCTTTTTGTAATATAGCCGAATAGTAATAAGACTCTTTGCGTTCCTTTCCTTTTTATATGTTTCGCAACAGAATGGAAAACGAACGGTTCAATTAACGCTTTTGAAAAAATGTTAGCGATATTGATAAAAAGTAGCGAAAATTAAAATTAAAAAATTACAAAGGCACAAATGAAATTGGGCGATCGTCGAATATAACCGACTAAACAATTATATATATATTTATACGAGGAGTGATAATAATGTCATCAAAGACCAGTTAATGAAAAAATATTTGCTCGAATGAATAGAGCTTAATATTAACGTTTGTTACTATATATAGTGTATTTGTATTTGTGATTACAAAAAAATAGAGATTTTATCGTAATTAAGTTAATTAGAGAATTAAGGGGGAATTCAATTACTCGACGCGTTAGTTTTCTTTTCAATAAGTTACCTTTTTTAAAACGTAACGCATTAACTTCAAATTAACCTCGTAAAAAGCTATCCGCGTCAAATTTAATTAGAAACGCTACACGAAACGTAAGATAGTATTATTTATAGAGTTTGGTATTACCAACAGAACAGTATTGGACGTTGGAAAGTTTTATCCCATTTTTCGCGTTATACCGTTATCGTTAATTGAACAACTTTCACGTAGTTACTATTTCGTTACGTACGTTGAAATATACTTATTATACAGAAAACCTAAATGGAACCTAACCGATTGCCAACATATTAGAAGTAGAGACGACGAAAAAAGATTATTGTCGAAATGAAAACTCGTAATATGTATTTGCGTACATATTACGAATAAAATTGTTTGTGATATTTAATCGGAAATTATTTATAAATTTACCGTATTCACGACCAACGTGTTAGAGAAGACAACACCAAATGGTAACGTCTTTTTCGAATTAACGAGGAGCCGGGCAAAAATGTAAGTAAACAAATTCTCGAAGACGCTTCGTACGTCCGCTCAACGTTAATTAAAACGAGTCGTCGCCGTGCTAACCGCGTATATATAAGTAGCGCTTGGCCGAGCTTCCGTTCCGGCTCGACTCACCGAGATAACGCCAAACACGTTTTTAATATTGTTCGTTTCCGTGGGCGTTCTGCAACGGATCCCCATACTCGTAATAACTGAAGACGGAAAATAACGACAAAAGCGACGCGCTTCCGTTTCCGCGACAAGACGTCACCGCGTAAGTCTCAGCTGCGGACGTATTGCCCCTTGACGACGTCGCGTAGAACGTCACGGTTCTTAATATGCGTCTCAGTAATTCCCACGTTAGTCCAATACGTATAAGTGTCGAGCGTAAAGTATTATGGTTATATTATGCGAAATTGAAGCGTTGGTCGTGTACCTTCAAAACATCAACCTCCAAAATATGCGAATAAATTCCTCGCGAAGTCCGTACGTTATTATTATTATCGTCGTTATTACCGTTTCGATCAATTTGCGCTGCAATATTCAGGGACGGATTATCTTTTGAAAGTTCTGTTTAAGTTGATCGTAATTGGTTTATTTAGTACAATATGATTATCATACTATACGACGTTGTCGTAATTACGATTTTATTGGATAACTGTTCGTTTTTTAACGTTGTTTTAACAATTTTTAAATTACCGGCGTAAAAAGTCACGGCGGACGCGACAATTTTTGTTCAAATTCGAAACTTAAGCCTTTATTATCACGTAATTATTTCGCTTACATTAATTCGGTTGTCCGAGACACGAAGCGATAATGTTCTTTTTAATACAAAACCGAATCGTTAGGCGTAAAAAGTTAACTAAATAATCGAACAACAGCGGAACAACTAATCGAATAATTACGGTATATCGACATTTTCAAAAAGCCAAGAAACAGACTGGGAACCAATAATTTTCGTGTGTACATCCCTTGTATCGACAAACAGCATTTTCTATATATATAATAAACTATATCTAAAACAGAACTATCGTTGCCGAACAAAATATTGAACCTACAGAAAACGTTCTTTTTATACGCGGTGAATGCGTGCCGACGCTGTCGATATCCGTTTTATGTATGGCCGGTTCTTTATCGTGGACGAAAAACCCCAATTTAACGAACAAATTATTCGTAATTATACGGAATGCCGCCAGTTCGGGATCCGAACGCCATTAATAACAATTAACCGGCAGCGGTATCCGAACCGTCGGCTTTATATGTACCTCGCCGCGGTTGTCGATTCGAACGAAACGCGCGCGGTTACGACATAAATACAAATGTTTTCGCGCCGCGGACAAAAAATCGCTAATATAAACGTCACGTTGAAAAACGCGCGCCGTTATTAATCTCGTTTTCGACATTCGGGATCCGAAACGTAACGGCGATAATAATAATAATAATGATCCAGAAACGACCTCGCTCGTGAAAATAATAACGAACGATACGTTCGCGTCACGACCGACACGGAATAATACGCGCGTACGGGCGAAAAATCGTTTCGTTCGTTTCCGTTCCATGGAAATTGTTCAATATCGCGCGTATACGATTGATTTTTACGTACGCGTATATATATATATGTACGTATTCGTAACCACGTTCATTTATAGAAATATGACAGTAAGCGTCGTAAATAAAAATGTTTAAAAACGATTTTTCACGACGGTATACGTATATTTTTTATTTTTTTCGTTTTGTTTTTCGTTCGTTCGCGGAATGTACTAACGTCGAATATTGTTATCGCGTACGAATTCGAACTTTGCGGACCTCATAGATTACGGGAATGCGTACATTTGACTAAAAACGCTATTTCGTTGGACGCGATTAATGTTCGGGCATAACCGTCGTGAACCGTGGCGCGTTAAACGTCTAACGAACCGAACAATACACGCCATAAATATTTAGGTTTTCCGTATCGTTTTGATCGGACGGGCTCGCAACATTCGCGAAAATATTATTTACACTTCTCCGACGGTTGGCTTAATCGGTACGTAAAGCGGCGTGGACGAGCGTACGACGATTGTCGTCGTAATAGCATTTCGAAGATAAACCTACAAAATACTAGTAATAGTATTTTGTTCGGTAACGTTGACACTCGCGGAGGTCGATTAGTTTGCGCGTAACTTGGTAATATTTTCGCGTTATTGTTTAGAACTCAGTAGAAATGTAAAATTGTGTATAAACGTATATATGTCCCCGGTCGTTTTTCGTATACATACTCGCGCGATTCTTAACGATAAATGAATACGACGGAAACAAACGTCGTAGGTGGAACGTAAGCACGTACTCTGGCTACGGAAAGGGTATCAGTTTTTTTTTTGTAATATACGGGAAAACTGAAATGGACTGGAAACGAAACGATACGCGCGTATATTAGGGCCCGAAGATTTTATTAGGTTTTTCTTACCGTTTCAGGAATGTCTTAAACGATACGCCGTAACGTTGGCTCCTCGTGCGGGTGTTTCGTGTATAAAAAAAAAAACTCCCGTGGAAATGATATCGTCGTTCAAATAGTAATAAATACGATACAATATACGAAAATTAAATATTTGCCCTTAAGACGCGCACGCGTCGAGTGTATTGCGCCGAAGCCGTCCGAAGATTAAACTTACGCTGGAATATAATAATACGCTAATATAAAACTAAAATAAAGTCGCGACTATATTTATAGATTCGTTCGAAATGTTTTAAGTAAATATTTGATTTCGCGTCGTACCCTATTTATAAACGTTACGTCGAGAATAAATAAATAAATTACAATTGTTAACAGAAAGCGACGCGAAAAACGCAAATACAAATATACGCGTAAAACAACTCTCGCTCGACCGAAAGTCGACGTCGAAACGTTTTGATTATAATCGTTTCGTAATTATTCGGCGTGATATAGAGCTGGCGAAATGAACGGCCCCGAATGTTGTTTCACAAAAAAAACCCCCGCGCGATTCTTCGTTATTTTTATTTATTCGTTTACAGCGTGTACGAAAGGAAGACGTATAAAGCTAAAACAAAATATTACGCTTAGAAAAGTCGCACGCTGTCCGTCATTGCTGCGAGACTCTTCGTACGTATAGCCGATTCGTCTTTGGTCTTTATAAATACGAAAATTATCGTGTTGATCGAACTATTGCTCGTATTTCACTGAATATTATAACAAAGTCGGTAAAATAAAAAATATTCGACTTTGACGAAAAATGTGCCGCGACGATACACTTGAAAAATTCGAAATCCTCGAAAAGTCGAATATGTATATGAAACGGATTTGTAACAAAACGAGCGCCGTCGCACAGCTAATTCATACATATTATACGCAGTTTTCATATTTAACGTTCGCCCTTTTTTTTCTTTTTTTTTTTTATATCGTGAAAAACCAACGCGGAAACGCAATATTCCGTGTACGCAAAGATGTACACCGGTAAAACTTAACGACGCTAATGTACGATAACACAAAAACGAATTTCGAAAAAATTCGTATTTAATTTTCTAAAAAATGGCGCGGGATCGATACGATCGTCATACATTATAAATACGTTGAAAGGCGGACGAATTGAAATACGAATAAATTATTTTCGTTCCACAAAACACGGAATATTAGCGCGCGGTAAAATATTAAATATCCATATTCATTATTACGTGGCATTTCGTACGACGTTACGAAAAACGGAACTTAAAAACGAAAATATTAACCACGGAACTTTCTGACGAGATTAATGTTGATTCGAGATGACGTAATTCGGCGCTAATCACGGTATACACCAAAACCGTCTTGGTATAGACCATGATAGTATCCGTACTATCCACCATCATATACCATCATAGATAAGATAGATAGACAAAGACGTCTTCGTATAGGTTTGGGTTGGAATGAGTAGGTCAAACACCAAAACCTAAAACTGCGGACGCTACGACACACTGTTTGTGCAGTATTAACATGTACTAACGTGTAGTTTGGTACAACGTAACGACTTATACAACGACTTTAGAAAATAAAAAATTACGTTCGACGTTTATTTTATCGGAATATTCGAGTGGTTTTCATTATTTCGGCTCATCAATTCGTATATAATAGTAAAATAGATTTCAACGAGCCTAATTTATAAATTCAATTTCAAACTTCCAACGGGTGTGCAGTATGGAAAGAAAACGAAAATTTTAGTCGTTCAATATACACGTACTACGTATATACATTATTATCGTACGGAATATTTAAAACGAATAATATCACTTGGGACTTTGCATTTTCGAAATAATGCTCCGAGCAGAATTATTTATTATATTTAGTTGTAACGAAAAACACGCAAATCTAAACTAACGAATTTATTAATTTTTTTCTCGGCAAACAATAAGTTTAAATTTCGACGGAATTTATTAAAATATATAATATTTTTACGTATTTAATACTCGAAAAATATATTACTAAGTTCAGTTTTTTTTACATTAAGTTTGTTTTTCGTATTTACAGGAAACCCACACAAAACTAAAGTTTTATATATTTCGTTTAATTTTAATTGTGTTATTATATATAGAAACTAAAAATACACGTTTAAACTTAAATCGTATTTCTTTTTTCAAATTTCCAACGACAAAAATGACTCGCAATATCCACACGATCTCTAAATCCAACAGTAACGAACCATTTTTGGGTTGAGTACCGTAAATTTTTACTATCGACGGTTTTAAAACCGTTCGTGTACCTAAAAAATAAACGTAGTTATCTGTTTACTAAATAAACAAATTAATGTTAACAATTACACGACTATAAAATTTGATTAGATAATATTACTATATTATCTATAATAAAGTAAATACAATATAATAATATAGTATATATTATTATATTATACTTACATTTTCCGGTGCTTAGTAATTTTAAGTTAAGTTCCGTTGAAATGTAAACACCGACAATTTTGATTTCGACGATATATTACAACAAGTAAAACAATCATTTTATACATACCTGAAATAAAGATAGTAAATATTTTATAGGAATTTGTTTCAGCTGCCAAATGAAATTTCGCCAAATCTAACCTTACCTAACCATTGACCCAATCTGATCAGTAATTAAGTTTTATTTTATAGACATTCCTTTTGTTGTGCTAAATGACTCTTTTTGAATGTATAGTTTACGTTTTAATAATACTTTAGTTTTTCGTTTTATTTAGTCATATACAAATACGCGTACTTTTTGTCTTCCTGCCATCATGGTCTATCGCAATAGTAAAATGGAATTTTTACAACTCGCTCGATAATATTATCACATTATTAATATGGTTTTATTTGGAAAGTAGAAAAGCGCGTCGGTTTATTACGATAAGATCTCGTGAACGGAGAAAAACGATTTTTCAGTTTTTTGTTAGCCTAAGGATTACTCGAAATCGGTGGAACCTATCTCGCAAAAACGTACACGCAGGAGACCTAAAGTACATAGAACGAATGGCACTAATATAAAGGCCACGCGCACGTGTGTGTGTGTGTGTGTGTGTGTGCAGAGAAATAGACAGAGCAAGCGCAAAACGGTACGAAAACAATTATTTTTTCAATTTGACG
>JAIPRN010002077.1:0-34999 GCA_025469175.1 Geopemphigus sp. TES_GeoC_2020 | reverse complement strand
GGTGTACATGTATATCGAAACGGGAAAACGAACGTGTTCGGCTACAATTCACCCGGAATCAATTATTCCCCCGGCTGGTTATCGTCACGTTGTCCGGCTTGATCCTCTTGCCGTCGTTTTCACTACGCGAGTGCGCGCGCTCGCCCGAAAACGCGACTTCTCGCCGTATCTAATATTTTTTCTAATCACCCGGTCAATTTTTCGGTACACCCTCACCACGGCCATTAACGTTAACGGACACGCGCTATACGCTCTTCTTCTTCTTCTTGGTCCCTTCTACGCGCCCGAATTCGCGTCTCCCGTATTTCACGCCGTAGCCCGGCGGCGCGTACAATATTGTTTTTCTACCGAAAATGTAAAAACCCACGTCCGGTCCCCGCGTTGATTAATCGTTCGAAACGACGGCGCCAACGTTCGCGCAATTATCCACCGCCGTCGGTAAATGAATACGTAAAAGTCAACGTCCGATCGATAAATTACCGCCGCCCCTTTACATACGCGACTTTTATTAGCCGCGTACTTTTTAACGAAAACGTCCGTTCCGTTCGGCGGTTTTTGTGTACGGAAAATAAAGCGTACAAGGGGTAGATTGATTGATTCTTAAAGTTCTCCGCGCGTTTTCTCCCGTCGAGATATCCATTAAATCGATTGCGCGAGCGAATAAAACGGCGCCCCCCTTCGTTTTTAGAGTGCGTATAATCAACCCGAAGCAACGCGCGTTATAATATATACGCCGAGGGTCGAAATAAGAAATAACGCCCGTGTAACGGGGGTTCGAATTTATTTGATTTCGATTAGTTTAAACGCGATTCCAGTAATTATTTACGTCAAACACGGCCGTTTAACGATATTCGAACACTCATTTATTTTTGACTCGATAATAACAAAAACATCGGTTTATACATTTTTCGGGTAAATATCTATACAAAGATAAAACAATATCCGATCGTTGTTTCTTTTCCGTCCGCGAACGGTTTCGCGCAGAAAGTGTACCGCGTTCATTGCTCCTACTCGGCAACGAATCGTCGTGTTCAATCCGCTTCCCTAATTGTAAAACGCTCTGCGGGGTTTTCTCGATAGTTTTCTTCAGAAATAACCGGCAAATCGTCCGTTTCGGATACGCGTAATTTTCGCGGCTAAACATACCCGACAATTCGGTTCGACCGTAAATAAACTTTTAAAACCACCGTTTGCCGCGGAATCTCCGCACGCCGAATACGGCATAGGACAACGGACGTCCGCCGGGATAACCGGGCGCTGTAGGTTTTTTCTATCTTTATTTATCCCTCGTCTATTCGTAAAACGAATATTTATACGCGCGCGCGGGGCTTGGCACGGGCGTGTTGTCCCCGATTGTATACGCCCGTACCGACGATGTTTAACCATTGCCGTCGGAATGGCGCCATACGAGCGTGAAATCATCGCGTCACGTCGTGTCGGAAGGGTCTACGGAAAATTCGATTCGTCAAATTTGTTCCCGTCGTTTGTGTCTCCGTTATTTACTTATACGAATACGGAACGGACAATCCGGCCATCCCGACGATAAACGAATCACCCCCCCCCAGTATTCTTTAGAACGCGTCCGAAGACGCTTTATCCGGGGGGGGGTTTTTTTTTGTACGTACATTTTATTACGTCGGCGGCGTCATTCTCCGAGACCGTTTGACGACCATATTACGTACGTTGGATTTCCGAACGTGATTCTCTCACGTGTACAGTCGGAAGAGGCTTTTTCGTCAAATTTATCGTCGAGTTTTTCGTTCGGTCTTCTACGTAGGAAGAAGACTTGTTCCTCGTCGCCGCGACACTTTTCGTAGTACGCGCGATTCCCCGCGTCTTTTCGTTTGTCCATAAACGTCGTTCGGAATCCATCCCGTTTACGTTATTCGAATCGTTTTTAATTATTTAAACGGATTCGCTGATAATAAATTAAACGAATAATTTCGACGAAAATCGCCGCGGGACAGTATTTGTTGGTTACATTTTCCGTGAAAACGATACGGCTGTCCGTATATGTTTCGTAACTTAATTACGCGATATTTTAGTAATAGTTCGTCGATATCTCCGTAGCTCTTCTAACGCGAGTTTCCGGTATTACTTCCGATACAATTTCAGACAAAAGAAATACGATTATTACAACGGTTTCTGTACGTACGTAATCATATTTTCCCGGTTAATTTTTAACTGTATATCGATCGTTTCGGCCACGGACCGAGTTTTACGATCGAGAAAAACACGTACCGTATATTATATTACCGCGTCGAAGTCGGACAAATAATTTACAATTAAATATATTCCAAGTTCGTTCGATCGTTTCGTATTTTCTCGTTAACGTCGCTATTCGCACCGTCACTGACAAAATGGGCTACGTTTTTGGATACAGACGCAGCAACACCCGCGGACCCGATACAGGCGTTTCCGATATTTCCGGCACGTCCGGGTCGTAATTATCTCAAAGTTTCGTCGCGGTTAATTCGAAAGTGAACGCAAATAGAGCCGGGAACGACCAACCGCCGTAGTTTTAGTTTTAACAAACGTCCGGGGACGCGTTTTACCGGGCACGAATATCGCGTTCGCCTATAGATCGACGCGCAAACAACGACGTCGACGAGAACCGTACAAGCTTTTGTAGGGGCGTCCGACGGATTGTCGAATTACGCCGAATCGCGCCGTTTCGACCGCCGTGCCCGTCAGAAATGTCTTTTACTCGTAATTTCGCTTACGAAAATCGTAATTCGTCACGAATTCGTCGCGTTCGAATTCCCGTTTCACGTAGTCGGCGTTCAGTGGTATTCAGACGCCACCGTAGTCGATCGTCCACGAACACTAGAGCGTCGGCACTGCGTACACTGCGCGCCGCCGATTCGTGAACCGTACTGGAAACGCCGTACGCGTTTTAGGCGCCCGGTACGTTCCCGAGGTTTCGCGCGACCGATTGGCCGAATTGCACGCGGACGAATAACGAACGTCCGACGGATCGCGTGTTACACGTAATACCCGGTACGGTATGCTTTTCGTTTATACGCTCCGTTTTTCGTTTATGTTCGTTTCGGAGGTCGTTCTCCTGGCCATCCGCGGTACCTACGGTGGTAACGTACAAAAGAAAATAAATACAGACGTCAACGACGAAACGGACCGCGTGTTTTCGTCCAACGGTGTTTTTTCACCGTTTATTTATTTTCTCTCGTAATCAACGCGCGGGCGGCGGCCGCGTCGTGGTCGGATTACACGCGCGCGCGTCACAATACACGACGATCACGAGACGAATCGTTTACACGCTCTTCACCGACCGCACACACCGGCACACTATATTATCATTGGTTATTTATTATACGGTCGAACCGCTATACGCGTACGCGTCGTCCGGTACAAATCGCCGACGACAAACGATTACGTCGGGACGCGTAGTATTTTTACATTCCTCTATATCTCGGACGCGCGCTCTTCTTACACGCAATGTACGCGGCGGGGCGTGCGTACTCGAACAGCGTTTTTCCCGGAACGGTCGTTTTCGGACGTAATAAAGACGACGAGGAGGTGGAGGATGCGTCGCATAGCGTAAGAAGTTCGTGTCCCAGCTAATTTTCGAAATTAAAATTATCGTTTCGTTTTTCGTACGTAAAAACGTTACATTTTACGTTCGTATATTTCACTAGCTAATTCGGCTGGCGATTTTCAACGAAACGTTTTCGATCTCGGTCGATAATTGTCGTAAGTTTTTTCAGTTCGATACGAAAAAATCCAAAAAATTGCGTTCGATCGATTTCGATCCGTTAAGAATAAACGTAAGCCCACCAACGAAACGCGAGGGCAGCCGAGGCTTAAATCCGCGCCCGTAATGGTAATAATAATAAAAAGGCGAACGGTTTCGTCGTTTAACGAAATGTAAGGTCGGAAGTTTGGGCGGTAAGTCGGGAAACCGGCTCGTCGAGACTGCGCGGGTGTGTCCGACGATCCCGAACGAAAGAATCGCGCGCGTCTAGGACCCTACGGCGTCGTCGTTGCCGGCGGACGCGTTTCGTAGTTGGCCGTTTTCTCGAGGGTCCCCGTGTTTTGTGTCACGCGCGTGTTTTTGTTTTCGGTCCCGTGACAGCAGCAGCAGCAGCAGCAGCAGCAGCAGCAGCAGCAGCAGCCATCGTTGGCCGGCCGCCGTCAGCGCGAAGAAGGGGAAGACCGGACCACTGCCGTCGCCGTCACGGTCGTCTCGCCGCCGCCAAACGGAGGCGGTCGCAACGGCAGCAGTGACGACGGCAGCAGTAGTGCCGCAAACCCGGAACGTTCCGCCCGTGATCGGACGCGCCGACTCACGGACGACGACGACGACGACGACGACGACGACTCGTACGCGGCGTTGCTATCGCGCGGACACTACGGCGACAATAATTTCCCGTTGCTCCGGAACGGTTCTTCGGCACCGTGTCGCTCGCCGGTCCCACCGACCACGGCCACTCCACGCCGTCGTCACGACACCGCCGATCACGACCACAGGACGCGGCGGCACCGTTACGGCATGTACGCCGCCACCGCTACGGACGCCCGTTACGGACTCCGGTACGGGCTGTCGTCCGGATTGGCCGCGCCGCAGGATCCGAAAACTTCGTCCACCGCCGCCGCGGCGTTTTTCTTGAGGTTAGTGACGTTAGTAAACGTAGTACGTCCCTTCTCCTATCCCGTCGGTTCTTCGGCGTTGCGTGTCCGAGCCCGTTCGTCCTGCCGAAACCGTTTTTTTCTCGCCGCCATCAGCCAAACCTAACCTTAACCGGTACGTTCGTTAATCCAATTTACCCTTTCGTTGAACGATAGACGTCGTTCGAATCGTTCCCAAATCGACCGGACACCAAGCGCCACAGCCGGCCGTGTGATCGTCGGGACGTCGCCAATTCGTCGTCCAGCGTTACCGCGGAAATCCTTTCCCCCCCACCCATACATATATACGCACGTCCGTCGCCGTCGTTGTTTGTAGACGTGCGGTTTAACCATCTCACACCGCCTCATCAACCGCCAACCTAATTCCGATTCCGTCGTTTCCTACCGCCCTTTTTTCTACCACAACGTCGACGACGGCGCTCCGTCTTACGTATCCGTCAATTTACCGTCCGCCGGTTTTCCGTATAATAATTACTTACCCCGAACACTTTCCGTTTAAGGCGTTTAACGCAACGACGTCCGTTCAGTCGCCAAAAGCAACGCGTCCGGAAAATGTCGTTTCCGTTTGGTTTTGTAACAGCGGCGCATGATTACCGGTGTTACAGTTTTGATTTGATAAAAACCAAACGGGCGGTAACGTACCGTTCGACTACGCGCGAAATGCGTTCGTCCAAACCTATAGGACAAGGTCCGTCCGTTTTTTGGGACGTTTTCGAAAGTCGATTTTGGATATTGTACAACGTCATCGTTCCCAATACGCGGACGACGGACAATATCGACGTCTGTACAAAAATGTACGCGACTTGAAATACGCCGTATTGTTTTTTTTTTTTTTTAGGTCGAACTAATAAAACGAAACGTTTATATTATTATTGTTTACCGAAAACGCGAATATTGGACAAACGACGATCGAAAAAACCGTCGGTAATTACGGGCGGAAAACGAGTCGTTTCGAAGCCTACGGACGGTATTAGTAACGTTTACTCGTCCCGGTCAATTTTCCGTATTTTCGCGTTCGGAACGGGTTCGTTCGGGCCGCGAATATCGTTCGACGTGTACCGCTGCAATAAACGCGCCGTGATAAACCTACCGATTCGCAAACGGGCGAACCACTATACGCGTGTATACAACAACAACAACAACAACGGTCGGTGCATATCTCTAGCGGCGATCGTTTCGATATTGACGAACTTTTGGGGACGGTCTAATTTCTAAACGGGAAACCATATTCGCGGTTGAACGGTTTCCTTCCTTCGACTTCGAAATAAATACGACAGTTTCGATCCGTTTTCCGGGCTAATTATATACGACCGAACGTTTCTCCGTTTAAAGTACGCCGTTATTTCGCCATTCGAGTGTTCGCCTATGAGACTAAACATCGAATTCTCCACCCGCTCTCGAAATGTATTCGATTAAAGGAAACGACTTTGGTTTGCCGTACGGGGCACGGCGAACGCGGCGACTGTTTTCGCGTCTTCCACGTCCGGGACGGATAGGCCCGCGTAGCCAGCCGGTCGTAAGCGCAGCGGAATATCGCTTGGGCCGGAAACACGTTTACGTAAACGAAATCGAACGATTCGTATTGTCGAATCGAAACGCGTGTCTGTCGCGGACAATGTCTATCTCTAACCGTATTCGTCACGTGCACGCGCGCAAAATTATTTAAGAGTGAAAACGGTAAAAACAACGACGTTTTCGTTTCCCACTGCGCCTTATTCGCCCGAAAAACCGACCGTTTGCCCGTGGTAAACGTCCGGACATCCGGCGGCGGTACGTATTACCCGAAAACGGCGTGTTCCGAATGTACACACCCAGTGAAGCGAAAAAAACAATCGACGCGCCGTCGTGCACTATTCATGGCTACGGTCCGTCCGTCTCCGTCCGCGCCATTAGTTCCACGTACATTTTTAATGGCGCAAAAGGGACACGGTTCCCACAGGACGGGTGCGCGCGCGTGTGTGCGGGGGGGGTTTTTGTTTTTGATGGTTCGTTGATCGTCTCTCTGCTCGTCGTTTTTTCGTTTTTGTTTGTTTCGTCGTCGTTCCCGTATCCGGAAGAACGATTTACACGACAAACGTCGTAGTCGTACACCGCGAACGCGACAACGACGCGGAAACGGTTGTAATTACGTCCGTCCATCTCCGGGCCACCCGGCCTGGTATTCGTGTAGTCGGAAATATCGAACCGCGCGCCCGAAGCGTCGAATTTCGTCCACGGCTACTCAATCAATTCGGCGTTGTTTTTGTGTTTTTTTTTTTTTTTTTGGGGAGGAGGGAGTTAACATTAGCCGGGCGACGCGAATACGTTTCGCCCGACCGTTGCCGTCGGTCCACGAGACGACCATACGTCAACATACGCGACATTCCGTCGTCGTCGTTGTGTCGTAGACATTGTCGGTCCCCGCCGAATAGACGGAAACGACCTGGCGCGCGATTGTCGCGGCTATTGTTTTACGTCCAACAACGTTATCGATTCGATTTGAAAATCCGCCGGTGGCGCCGGAGGGTTCATTAAACGCGAATTGCGCGCAAGGGAATTCAGCACGGACATGTTCGATATCAAATAGTAACCCTCGTACATATTTCGCCGATTTGTAAACGGAACGTTTCGATCGATCTCGCTATAAACACGGTCCGGGATTTCGATAACCGACGCGACACAAACGAACACGACGTCGTTTTTTGGTGGTCGCATTTTGCCGACCGTATGTCCCCTTAGCGACCGAAACTGACGACTGACAACTGACGCGTAATGTCGTTCGAATTAAACGCGATTATCGGAAAAAATGTCACACAATCGGCCGACTTAAGGACGACGTTTAATGCGCGGGGGGGAAAGGGAGGGATCGGCGTATTTGTCGTTTTTGAATCGTTTCGACGCTGGATGAAATTCGACGGTTCGAAACGGACGGCAATTCGTCGACAAAAAAAAATAAACAGGTTCGAACTCGTCGGTCTCTCTAGCCGATATTCGGTGTTTCGATTAAAATTACGTTTAAAAAAAAAAACCAAAAAGAATAACACGAAATCGACGCGGCGGTGACAATAACGAACGATTGAATCCGATAATCCACTCGGCCGGTAGCCCGATAAAAGGCTGACCGAATCATTCGTCGGGGCGGCGGAATTTTTTCGATCCGCGTCCTGCGGCACAAAGACGTCGGATTCTTTCCAATTGTTTATCGATACGTCCGGCACGCGCGTAGTCGGGCCTACGACACGGCGGCACACTACAAATACGCATTCGCGCGTTCCGAAAATCTCTAGATCGCGAAAATTGTCGTTTTTTTCGACGATGGCCCCGGGAACAGAGCCGGTTTACTGGACGCGTCCGATGTACCGTATCGAAACGATCGGTTGTTTTTTTGGTTTTTCGTAATAATATTTGCGTACGTCTCTACGATTGCGCGTATAGTCTACTAGTTAAACGGGGTAACGGAAACGTCGCGCTTAATGTTTTCGTTTCCTCCTCCGTCCGCGCGAGTTCGACGCGTAATTGGCGAGGGCGTGTCTGTGTGTGCGTGTGTGTGACGATGACGACGCGGGTTAGTTATGTAGTTAAAAACGACCATGGTGGGAAAAGTAGTGGTTCGACCGGGCGGTTTCCGATCGATTAGCGCGACGATCAAATAACTGGTCGATTCGTACACACCTCGAACGGCGTGTAAATTTCATCAGCTCGAACGGCCGTAAACGAATTTCGGTCAGACGAATTTTTAAACGAACGTCGGCGAAAACCGCCGGCACATTATTCGGACGATTTCGAAATATCGTCCTCGGCCAATTACAACGGACCGTCCACGATTGATTTTCGAAAACTTCCGCGACGGTCGGCCCGCTCGAATACGCCGCACGTTTGTTACGGGCGGAGAAACGAAAAACCGGCGTACGACCGTTTTCGAAAACCCCTCTGGCCCGACGGTGGACAACGACCGAGAATTGAAACGGTTACAAAACGTACACGACGAGGGCGATTATTACGATTCGACACGGCACGCCCGTACTTGCCGATCGGTCGCCTCCCCGCCCGTAGAAACGTTTCCGTCGCGTGTAGATAGCGTCCGCGGTATCGCGAAACGGTTTTATCCATTCGGACCGCGAACCAGACGACCGGAGGGGTGGGAATGGGGACCGACCACGCGCGACGGATACCGTCGACTATCAGTCGCGGCGGATGGACGACACTGATGGGTGAGCGAGCGTGTCCGTGGGATACCCTTACGGGACACGTGACGATCGGTCGGTCGGACCGACGCGGTTTCTTTCTTAGGGTGCCGGTTGGAAGGCGGCGGCGGGGGGGCGCTCACCCCCGAAACCGAAAAACTCGATTACCATTATCGCGGCGCGTCCCGTTCCCGCGGTAGACCCGTTCCGAGCGCGGTGTCGGTCTGGTGCACTCTAAATAATTCATAAGGCCCATAAATCAGACCGCATTAATTAAACCGCGTACACGTAGTAATAATAATAATAATAATAATATAATAATACGCTCGGAGGTGATGGCCGTGGGGCTGTTAAGAACGACCACTAGAGGGGACGGGGAAGGGATATACATACACACACACCGTCAAATCGGTAGAATTAATAAGCGCTTATTTTATTAATATTTTATTAAAAGAGGGTCCCCCGCGCTCCGGCGATAGTTCTCCGTGCGTGCGTTTCTCGCCTTAATGTCCTCCTTTTACTCGCCGGTTCGTTCGTTTATTTTTACAACGACCACGCGCGTCTTGCGTCTCCACCGTCGTGCGCACGGTGTGTGTTCGTCTGCTGCCGCGACGTGCACGAATGTCGCCACGGTACTCTTAAGGTTACCACCTATCGGCGTTTGTTATTATTATTACTATTTAACGTTCGTAAACCATTCTAGAGGAACGCCGCTATAGGATCATTTCATCGGGATTCGCCGATCCGAGACGGAAACCGATCGGAATAAAAAAACAAAAAAAAAAAACGATTTCCAAGCGTTCGGCGACGGAAAATCGGACGCGTATTTTTTGCGGGGGAAAAAAAACGATTTCGCCGTACGTTTTTAGATCGAAACGTTTCGAACACTCGGGCGTGCGTTCGTACGCGGGAAATTCGACTACCCCGTCGTCCACCCGATACGTATAGCGTGTACGGAAACGCGAATCGGACGGCCCCCGGCGTTCGTATTTTTTCCATTAGACGTTACCACCGAACGCTACCTACAAAACGAACGTTCTTTTGTGCGCTCGTTTTAATTTCTTATTCACAACGTTATTATAAATTATATTTAGGACTTAGCCACCGTCCGTGCCGTGGCAAAAAATCGCATTGAAATGCAAATGTACGCTCTTTATTGCACGAGGTATATAAAAAATAGTCTACGCGTCATTTAAACGTACACGGTAATAATACGGAATTATGAAAAAAGTTAAGAGGATGACGAAAAAAGAAAAATCCGACGGAATTATTAAACTGAAAATTTATTACGTACATATATATGTATAGAGGGGCGCGGACGTTAAGTAACGGGTTTTTTTTTTTAAAGCGTAAACTCGGTTCGGAAGTCGTTTAACGCTTCGATCGATATCGAAGCGCGAAATATTCGTAGGACGCGTCCGTCCTTCGGCCTTTTAAAGTAAAACGTCCCGGCCATTGACGCCGCTTTCGGTCCCATTCGCGTTATCCGGATTTCTAAGCGTATCGAACGGAACCGTTATTACGGTCGGGACGTAAAATTTGAAATTTCGAAACGAACCCGTCGCGCCGTATATCGGATTTGTTTTCCAGTCGTCGTTCTTTAATTAAACGCGACAGTAGAACGTTCCGCGTGTTTATATACTACACGCGTGTATGGTATCAATTACGGCGACTCGAAGTATTTTCGAAAGGTTAAACGCGCGCGGGCGCGTCTAATAATAACGGACACTCGACGATTGTCCGTTAATTGTCCGTATACGTTACTATTATTATTTAAGGGTTTCGCGTATAAACGTATATACGCGGAGGCACTCGGCGTGAAAACCAAACATATTAATGGACGCGGCGAGGGTCGTGTTGAGTACACACGGTGAACGATATATATATATATATACGTATAACGTACGCCGTCCCTTACAAAACGCGACTTACGCTCGACCGTAATTGTCTCGTTATTAATTCGTTTTTCTTATTTATTCGTGACCGACGCACGGTGGCCGTCGTCCCGAGTCGACTATAGTTCTCGTTTGGACGTACCCGATGGTTCGTGTCGTCTCGTCGGGACAAATGTTCGCGCGACGCCAGAATCTCGTCGGAACTATGGTCCCTGTTCGCAATACACCGGTGGTTGACACTTGCCGGCACGAATTCCACGCGGACGTTCGGCACCGTAAAAGTAAAACCGGCACGCGTTTTCGTTTCGTGTCTGTTCGCCGGCGCCCTGGCCCGATCGATACGTTTCCTCCGACATTTGCCGAACAAACACCGGCGACCATCCTCGGCGTTGTCGACACCCGACGTTTGCCGCCCGCCATCGGCACGTATCGTTCGGCACGTGTCCGGAGCGCTTTCTTAACCTCGAGATTCGTTCAAGGTGGACCGACGACAATGAATCGAACGGCTCGCTCACCGGACCGAAAAACATTCGGGACGTTCGCGGATTTGGGCGCGGGCGTCGACGTGTGTGTAACGCGCTCGTTCGGACGTCTCGCCGCCGACACTTTTCCTTAACGGGACACACCGCCCGTATGGTTTACGCGGTCGACGATCGTCGTTTATTTTATCGCGATCGAATTAAATAACGCTTTTTTTTGTTTCGTTTTTAACGAGAGTTATCCGCGGCGCTGGACGTGTGGCCGGTATATACGTGCGAGAACGCGCGCGTAGATACGTCACCGCGATATGGACGGGCCGCACGACCGTAAAAATGTACGCCGACGCGTACGCGACCAGCTCGGGTAGTTTAGACGCGCGATTTAAATTTCAATCGACCCGATCTCCTTCAATGAGGGGTAGGAGGAGGAGGAGGAGAGTACCGCCGTTCCCGGCGTACCGTTACGTAACCGCCGGCGACGTCTTCGACGTCCATAGTGTAGCTACGGTTTGGACGTTCAACGTTCACCTGGGCCGGGTCCCCAAGTATTCGATTCGGCACGTGGTGACGTTAGATCCGGCGAACGACACTTGGCGGATCGTTCGTTTAACGAGAACCACACGGATTGGTTGTCGGACCGCGAAACGAAATAAAACGGCTACTTCCTTCGGCGTGACCAAACGTCATAAACGTTTTAAAATTTTACGACGCGAAAATCGGCATTTTCACCGCCCGTTTCGATACGATTAGCAGCCAGCCGTTGAAAAACGCTTTCGACAATTTCGCGCCATTCTCGTACCGACCAATAGAATCCAATGTTCGTATCCAGTCACGGTTTTCGTTAGCCCACATTTTTCAATTTGTTGATCGTCCGGACACAGTACAGCGACGGGATATTGTTCTTACGAGCTCGCGAAGTCCTTTATTATATATATAATCGTTTCCGATTATTTTTGGCCCGGGAAAATTCCGTTTTCGCCCCTACTAGCCTCGCCGAGTAGCGCTTTTCTCGTTCAAAACAGTGTATTATCCCTCGACGATTCGAGCGCGCGTCTTCGGAGCAATTTCGAAAACGCGTTATTATAGAAAAGTCATTTAGAAACCGACGGAATCATCTGTTATACCCACGCGTCTATAATAAATAAATACGTATATACGCGTAGAGACGCGCGTAATTATGAACGTTAGAGAGCGCCCCACTCGTACATTTAAAATGCAAACGAGTATGACGGGTTATTAAAATTAATACTAAAAGTTAATAGTTCGAAGAAAACAATCGTTTTCGGAATAAGAAATACAAAACAATACGCGTCGTATTTTCGCGCGGTTATTCGGTACACACAGTTCGACTACGGGCGGGCGACGATAATTATTCGACTCAAAGTCGGCGATATTAATTGGCACGTTTTACGGTACGAAAAAAAACAAGTCTCGCGATTAAAACAAAAATAAAAACCAACGAAAATTCGAAAACGGGGGGTTAGGGGAAACGTAAAATTAAAAGGCGTGTACGCTCCGTATAACGAGCGTGGCGCGCGGCGGCGACGCATTAAGACGTTAGCCGAGAATTAATAGCGAAACGTCCGCGTAATAATTGACTCCGGGAAATAAAGAATAACGTCTGGGGCGCGAGCTTATTTACGTACCGGGTTCTTTTTTTCACGGTCGAGAGTATAATCGATTTGTTTTCGTCACCACCCCGCTGAGGTACACACATATATATATAAATATGTACGTAATACTCACGCGCAGGTATTTACGAAAGAATCGCTGGCGTCTTCTAACGAAGAACACATGTTTCAATTTGTTACGCAATTCGTGATGCGTTGGATACACGCCCGCGCATACGCGGCCCTCGCCGTCAAGCCGATCGTCCCGAACGAAAATAACGATTAATATTTTCGTCGGCGAAACGGAACGCGACCGCACCGCGCGTCGTCAGTTTCGTGTTCGGCGGTAAGCTCTGCACGGTATATATGGAATTTACCCGGCGTGTGTACCTCCTCCGACGTTACGGGCGTTTCGTTTTCAGGGATACCGAATGCCGCCGGTTACGACGACGCAAGACGATCCCGTTTTGTCCGCCGGTATTGGCCGTCGTAGTACTTTCCGCCACTTTCCGGCGGCAGTAAATCGTACGCCTAATCGAGGGCCCGGCGTACGTGACGCGTTTCGAACGGCGACGAGAGTAAACGGTTGTCTTAGGAATACTACTCGGAGCGAATGGCGAAAACCGATAAAATTGTCGCCGACCGTAATTCCCGTTTGTTTCGACGGAATTCCGATCGGGGTTTTTCGCCAGGACTCCGGCAATAGTGTTTCGGGGACGGTCGACGTTATCCCGGTGCTATTCTTATCGATACGTACGTGGAACGAGTCGCGAATCGCCACAATATTCGCGCGTTCCAATAACCGTTCGCTACGGTCTATGCGCACGGAGTTTATCCGTACGTATTTTGTTCGGCCCGCGGAATCGTTTTTAAGCGCCGAAAATTTATTCCTTACACCCATCCCGTACCTGTATACCATATACGTAAATAGTTCGGTCTCGTCGAAAATATGTTTTATACGTACCGGATTATCAATATAACGTACGGGCGCCACCAACCTCTTCTCGCCCCACCGGCGCATATTTTACGATTTATATTTTCGGGTCTATAACGGCTTTTCTTCCGGTTCCCTCTTCCACTATATCCCACACACACACACACACACATAAACCCTATACATTCCATCGATATACTACGTTAACGGTTCGACGTGAAACGTCCGAATTACGTACGGCGGATATACAAGCCGCGCGGTGGTGAACTGGAGCAAGTGTACTACTACTACGTTCCCATTTACGTCGTATAGCGCGTTGTCGGATGGACGGGGGGGGGAGGATCTATTGTTCGACGCTCGTAATAAAAGTTGTAGATCCTCGTAAGATCCAACGTCGTCGTAGACGCGTTATATATATATATATAACGAGAGACGCTCGTTTCGTTTTTATTTATCGTTTTTCCGCACTTCCATCAATTATCTCGCGTATAATATCCCGTCCTTACGGCCTTCCACGTGAAGTTTAATTATTTCGTAACGCCGTCGTTTTTATACTCTGTCCACGCATACGAATTCCGTTCATTTTTTACGTACATCTACCGGTTATAAATCATCGTTATTTCCGCGTTTCGTCGTAGCGTTACCGTGTTATTAACTCGAAAAATTGTTTTTTTCTTTCGTACACACAACTCTCGTTCCCCTCCCCCCCTCCCCCGGATTTTACGTATTTCTCACACACGCGAATATATATATATATATATATTTTTTTTTGAAACGGCGTTATCACGATGAAAGTCTCGCCGAAGTCGGTTATTACGCTCCCGTGTAAATGTAAAGTTGGCGTGTGGGGCGGCGCGGGCGTGATCGATTGCGTTTTCGGTTTTTTTTTTCCGCGCCGCCCGCCGAGTAAGTCGGACAAATCAGATTTTTGTCGTAATACGTGTATATATATATGTGTGTGTGTGTATTTATATACACGCGTGTATGTACGTACGACGAATTACAACGGGCGTCGCGTTTACGTACAAAACGACGGTTTCGTTCGTATTAAAAGCCTATACAGTTTGTGTGTGTGGGGGGGAGAGGATGGAGAGTAGCTCGGTAAAGAAAAACGCCACGAACCCCGGACCCGGCGTACGTCGTGACAATGGCCCCGGTGGTGATGGATAACCGCGTAAAAATGAATAATGAAACGGTTCGGGCGACCGTGGAATACATATATATATATATACCGTAAATCCGACAAGCTCGGACCGACATATAACACGCGGCGTAACACCTTCGTTATAATATATATATATATGTACGCTCGGAGAGAGAATTGTCCGCGTGATAACGGGTGGAAAATACGACGACGGTGTGGCGTCGCTGGCAACCACGCGTTCGTTATTTTATACCTATAGGAAACTATACGAGTTAATTACGCCTAATTGTTAACGTGTATTGTTTATTACATGTTCGGCGCGTTTCGTACACGATTCGGTTAAACGGTCGGACCGAGTTATTATTATTATTATCAACTAGCCGGTTTTCGTCCGTTCGGCGGACGACTATTTTCCAAATGAAACGCTCCCGACGATGTACCGTAAGTCGAACGTATATTTCGTTTAATAAAGTTTCGAGGTGACGAAAAAAAAAACAAAAACCGAAAATCGTTCGAGACTTTTGTTTCTCGCGCTTTTCGTATCGTTAAATATCCAGTCGTTTTTTCCTCAAACGACGCGCCGACTTAAAGAACCAACTTGCCGCCGCCCGTGGTGCACGCGGTTAATAGGCAATAACGCGATTGGTGGGTGTAATCGGTCAAACGAAATTGACCGGAACGGACAAAATCGCGTTTGTTACACGTTGGCGAAATACGAATCGATCGTTTAGGGCCGAATTACCAAGGTCATTCTGGTCCGAGACTAGAAGGATACACACGCAACCGTTAATAAGGGACGTACGCACGAATGAAAAGGAAAGCGGATAATAGAGTAGAGTGGAAGTTAGCTGCGGCCAACTTTCGGATAAGAAGTTAGAGAAACGAATAACGCACGAGTAAGCGAAACGTTCGACTTAAGTTTAAATAGGAAAAATTACGACGATAATATTTAAAACGATAACGATATTATTCGAAATTCGCGTGAGGAAAGTACATTTATACGATATATATAGGATCGGTGGTTGAAAAAGTGTCGGGAGTTTTTCGCCATAGCGAAATACCGTACCAATATTCGGCGACATCCGAATTGGCGTCGGTACCTCCGCTGTAGTCGTGGAGTAGAGTCAACGAGCGTCGACCGTAAGATGTTCTACCGGAAAAACGATTTTTTCCCCCCCATCGAAACCCCCGTTTATACGTATATGGTCATATATGCGGGCGCGGTCGGCGATATATTTATTCATATTGTCCAGCGAATGATACGATTAAAAAAATACTCGAGTCCCGGGGATGATTAATATTATCCCGACTCGTTTTTTTGGTATGTGTCCATCGGCGCGCGTGACGACCGAGCGTGGGTAATTTGGAAAACGAAAAAGCCGGTTTACGTTCGGATGGTAAACGCGCACTTGGTTTTTCGGCTTTTAAATCCCGCCGACGGTGCGCGCGCGGTCGGTTGCCGACGTCGTTGATAAGCACGCGCGCGCCCCCGGCGACCGTATTCAAACAAACACCACCGATCCCTAACGCGGAGAGGATCGCGCGGAAACAGTTCGTTCCGTTTTTGGACGGTGTGTGTCCGCCACGGCCCGTTTAAAACACGTGCCGGGCCGACGGGGTATTGTACGCCGGTTCCCGAGTACGGTTTTCGGAATTTGGCTAAAATAAGATCCCTCCCCCCCGCTTATGATAAGCCGTAGTCGCGGACCCGGCGTGTAAAAGACGGCGATGGTGTAAACGGCGGGAAATTCGACGTCGTTAAATAAATTAACGGGCCAATTTTTCTCGGTTAACTTAATTTTCGCGCATTACGCCGTTACTTCGAATTACGTATATATATATACATTAAGAATTGTTTCGTGTACGCGAATTAACTAAATTCGAGAAAAAAAAGGGAAAACGATAATTACGGCGTACTTAACGGGTCGTTGCCGTCTTAAAAGGTCCGGGCAATTTAGAAATAAAAAACGCGACGGGTTTTAACCGTATAAACGTAACGAATTACACGTTTTATCGTCCGAAATTCATATTTCGGGTTAAGCGCGGCAAAACGAAAACGCGAAAAAAATTGACTTTAATTACGCGCCGGCGACTACGGTGCAAAACTTGCGTTTCCATTATTCAATTTTCTTTATTCCGTTAGTGTAAGGCTACTACGATCCGTTTTCCTTCTCTGTTTTTTCACCGTGGCGGCGCCTAACAACGTTAAACGAACGTAAGGGAAAAAACTTTATCGCGTCTTTTATTTAAAAACACAAAAGTACGGCGCGGCGAACTCCAAAAGCGAAAAACTTTTCCAAGGGTTTACTTGTACAATACGTCCGCCCGCGGCACCGTGGCCAGAGAAGTGCTAGTCGTCTATTCGTGTTGCGCCTCCACCTTCCCGCCCGCACACGGTTTCGTCGTCGCCGTGTCGCGCGTGTTGGTTTCGCCCGAACAAATATTTCGGATATTTTCGTAAAGACAAATGTCCCCACTCGTTGTTTCGACGCGAAACCGGCAAGTGGGGTTCGTCAAAGGCGTCCCGTTCCCGTTCGTTTACCGGGCGGCGACGGGCGTCTTATTCGAGCCCTGCCAAACAATATTGGCGAGGCGCGACAACCCGCACTGGAAGGCAGTGGTACTTCGGACCAGCGAGACTATCGAAAAACAATAGTTACATAAATGGTTTTTTACGAAACGATCGTCGTTAGTGAAAAGCAACGTGAGCTATGCCCGAGTTAATTTTACCTCGCCCCCGTACGTCGAATCTAATTTACGGTAATTCTTAAAAAACTAACGCTTGTTAAGAACTATCGCACGAATGGTGCGCGGTGACGGGACAACGCCCTGTCACGGGGCGGCCATTTACCTACGTCTTCCTTTAGACAGCTTAAGCTAACACACGAATGGAGCGGAATCAGGACAAACGGCACCGTACGAAAAATAAAAAAAAATAAAACCATTCTTCTTCCCCCCGATTTAGCGGCCTAGCCGCTACCTCATCCTGCGGCCACGGAGTTGTCCGGCCAAAAGCCGTTCGGCGACTCCCTTCGCCGTCATCACCGAGGGCCGATTACCGACCGTCGTCTTCGCCGCCGCGTCGGCTCGAAACGTTCGGCACGTTGTTTGACCCGTCGTGTCGTGCGCCGCGTTAACACTCTCTCCCGGACGACGCGGCGTGACATTAAATATTGTCACCGTACGTTACGTACGGCGACAATACACACGCCGTTAGGTGCGCGAGCGAAGGAGGAAAAACGTACGTACATAGTAAACCGAAACGGGTCACGAGCCGTCATTAATTAAAAGCGTACGACCGCGGGCGCCGTTTGTGCGCGCGTGATATATCGTAACGATAATATCGTAGCGGACAATCTCACGCCGTCGTGTCCTCGTGCTCTTCGTGATCTCCACTCCGCTGCCCCAGTCGTCCCTGCAGAGCCGACCGTCGTCGGCGTGTTCGTTTACTCACTGCCGACGCGAACGTTTTCACGCCGTTCGTTTATTTTTCTTTTTTTTGTGCTTTTTTTTTCTTTTCTACTCGTCGTTTTTTTAACCCCGGCTTTGTGTTTCGGTTTTGTTCGCCGGTTTTGTTTTCGTTTCGGGACGCGATACGATTGTTTCGGTTCACGTTTCGTTCCGTCGCGCGTACAATTGGAACGGACCAAAACGTCACGGACCTCATTCGCCGTCGCCGTGTACGGGTTTTTCGCCGATTCCGAATCGTTTAATTACGTCGCCGTCGTCGTGATTACCGTACGTAACGACCAACGAAAAAACCCCATCGGCGGTAACTGGCGAAACGTTTTCTCGTACCGACAACCGTTCTCCCAAACGACGCGAATACTCACTCATTTCGATCGCCAATATTTATAATCGCGAATAATTCGTTATTACCAAACAAACGTCCGCTTCGCGCGATAGTCCATCAATCGGCCGCACGCGCCGTACTTGTAACGTCACCGGAATTCGCCGTTTTACCGGAAACGGGAAGGGATCTACGAACGATCCCGCCATACGCGTTCCGGCCGAATGGAAACCGATACGGCCCTACGCAAACGTCCCAACAATGGATTATCTCAAACGAAAACACCCGTGTCGAATAATAAACGCGTTTCGGTTCGTCGATCGTTTTGTTGTTTCGACGAAAATTTCCTCGTCAACTTTCGTCTTACGCGACGGATTCGGTTACGCCGTCCGGAGGAAACGTTCGAAGCGCCGAAAATAGGCGAGACGTTTTTGGCGTACTGAACGATCGTTCAACTACGAGCGTCTAATTTGCGCGTCCCGGGGGACTTTACGGGTACGTATGTCGTTCTCGACGTGCGCGAAGGACGCGCTAAAAAAAAAAAAACAACCAAATAATAAGCGAGAACTGACTTTACGACGGCGCCGTTATATAATAATAACATTATTCGCACGTTTCGTATTTATTAAAAACGAATTTCGCGCGCGCGTGGCGGCGTAACGGGGAATAATAATCGCGAAATAAGCTACTGCTACCGCGGCCGGGAATCGCGTAATAACGTTTCGCGCACCGACGGGAACGTGATAGTTTTCCGATATTGCGCGGCGTTTCGCGGGCCCCGCGCGTATTCTCCGGTTCGAATTAAATTGAAATCGGGGGGCGGGTACGAGAAGAAACCGTTTGGTCGTTATTGCCGGCGAAAAATCCACGCCGCCCCATAAAAGTAAATCGTTATCGTTGTCGCTTAAATATGAAACAACCGACGGTACATACGTACGTACACGGGGCACGGTTCGTCTCAGACGAGGGGGACGGGAAGAAACGACCCCTAAAACGAAACGTGTTTTACGTAGTTACCGGCGCGCGCCGGATACGATTAGCCCCCGCGGCGGTTACGATCGTCGCGTAAAATAATGGCGATTTCGGGCAACGTCCGACGACGACACGCGTTCGAATTCTCCCCGAGGTCCGTCCAAAAGCGGCGAACTATAAAATTACGCGACGGGTAAACGCGATACTGGCGTGACCATCCTTTCCACGTTCGTTGGTGGCCCGAACCTACAGCATATGTAATCGAACTACATCGACCAGCAGTAGTGGACGTGAAGTTCGGCCGCACGGGTGTGTTTCGTACGCGTTGTTCGACCGGATAACGTCTCTGACAGGGACGCGACGTGTGGATACGATCCGGGGGGGGGGACACGTTCGGAGGATAGCGTTCCTTACGCCGGACGTTTGGAGGAGCCGACGGACCCGTTGCGGCCGGACGATACGGGCGGAATAAGGCCCGGGCGGGCTAGTGTTACGTCGGGAGGTGGCGCGGAACAGGTGGCCGGCGAATGGGAACCATACGTAAAGTCGGGAACTTTTCTAAAATATTTCTTCTATTCTCGCGAAACGGCCCGGGCGTCGTAAAAAACGATCGCTACACGAAAATGGCGTATTCCGCCGAACGTACACTAGCGATTTCATCGGTTCGCTTAATGGCTTCAATTTCAATACGATCGTTCTATATTACGTTCGTCTCGGGCTCTCGCTTCTTGATTCTTTACTCTCATTTGTCCGTCCTCTCTCTTTTTCCCCGTTAGGTATATATATATATGTAATACGTGCCGACTACTTATATACCGATTATTTTACTCGTCGCGCGGACAAAAGTTTTTCGTATTAAATTGGAGGGGAGGGAGTTTTTTTTTTTTGGTATCGCGTTAATAGAATCATTATACTCCGCGTGTATATATGTATATGTGGGAAGCGCGGCGTCTTCCGCGATGGAACAATGGACTGAAAAGAGAGCAAAACGGGAACAATCGAGCCATTAAAATTATTATATATAGTTTTCGTTCGCCGTACAGGATTCAACTTATCATTACCCGCCGTCAATCTGGCAGATTACTCTGGCAAGTTTGCACACACACACTCACGTGGCAACTGTATGTATATATATAAAGAAAACTTGGCCATTATTATTATTATACGCCTCGTCCCGAATATAGGCGTAAAACAGACACTATTAAACGGGTAAAAACGTAGCGTAAACGATTCGAAGAGATTAACAAATAAAACGAAAACGTTTAAAAAAAAAAACAAAATTACGTTTATTTTTAAGGATAACCCGAACGGTTTCGTCGTCGGGCGCGTGCAGTTCGGTTAGGTGATAATTGCGGGCGGCCATTAAGCGATTAACATAACATAATTGAAACCGTCGGAGCGTTCGCGGAAACAAAGCGAAACGGTTTATAAACGTAACGAACGAACACGCGCCCAGCCGTTCGTGGTCAGGCCGGTGGAAAATGAACGCGACGGGACTTTTAAACGGTTTTACGCGCGCTCGCCGGCGTTCGCCGCGAAAATTAATAACGGCCCGTCCGAAAGTCGAATTGGCCGCCCACGGACGCCGACAACGCCGCGTCGAACCGTCCGGCGGTATAACGTCGTCGTCCGGTTCGTCGCCGTTCGACAAAGGTTCCCAAAAACGTTCCGTCCACGGCAGCCAATCGCCCTTAGCTGACCACAGGGACCGGCCATCATCCGGGTGCTAGTGGTTTCATATTAAACGTCCCTGTACGTCGACGCGCCATAAGTGTTTAGGCGTAAATACGCGCCATTTTTTTTTATACCCCGCGGCGTACGCTACGTGTTTTACGTAGCGACGGGTACACGCCCAGGTATGCGCGTTATACGCATAGAAATACATTTTCCGTCGAGTATATACGATCGTGCATTGTAATATCGCGTCGATTTGAAAATTCGCCTTGGCGCAAATCCGAAATAAACGACGACGTTATATTAAAACGACCGCGTAATAATCGACGGGCCATTCGTTTACGACCAACGGAAAATACACGACGGGCAACCGGGCCGGTCAGGGTTTCGCGCGTGCGTGTTTTTTTTTTTTTTTAATTTCGTTTCTGTCGTCACAGAGAACCGGCAGACTCGAGTGTTATTATAGCACTTTTTCGTCGACAAACAATCAACACGGTCGCGCACATTACGCGCGCTACAACGGCGGCGATTATTCGTTAGCGGGAATTTCGTGAACGACGCCGCGCGTTCCGTTCGAGTTCCTCATTCTCCATCCCCTCCCCCCCTGTGTGAAACGTGTTTACCGCGAGAATACAGAATAAACACGCGGCGACGATACCGCCGCGCGCGTAAATTACGCTCCATTACGTGTCCCGTCGCTTAGGGGGAAAAAAATTGCTAAAAAAAAAACCGTCGGTCAACCAACCCCGGGCCGCGCTCTCGTCGCGTTCCGTACACTGTTATCACGAGCATTTCACGATTACGACGCCGGGGTCCGTTATTATTACGCGCGCGGCGGACGGACGGTCCCGTTTTTTTTTTCCGTTTTTTTATAGGGCGGCGGCATATTTATATGTACCGTAGCGACGAGTTGGTTTATTTAACGCGAGCCGATAAACACGCGCGCAGGTAAAAAACTACGGTGGCGTGCGCGGACTTGACGGGCGCCGGGAATACGTCACGTATCCGCGCCCACTTTGTTTTATTAAATTCCCGCGACCTAGTCCGTTACGGCGGCTTTCGTTTTTGACGGACGGCGGCCGGAACGTCTCGGATTTCGCGACCGTTACGATAATAACGTCTAATCGCCGCAGTACGGATGTCTGTCGATGCGCCGACACAACGGGAACGCGCGCTATCCGGCCCGGAGCGTTTTGGTTTTTTCGGTGTCGGCGGTTCTTCCGGACGAAAATCGGACCTTCCGACTTCAATTCGTGGCACCCGTACATCTTCTCTACCTTCTCCCCCCAACCGGGCGTATTATTTCCGGTATACGTTCTCGTCCGTCGACGAAATATCGGCGTTACGTTTTTACATTTCGCGATAGCGTCTGAATATAAGGGAATTAAACGAATCGAACGTATACACACACATATATATATACTTGCGCGAAGTTTGTATCGCCCTCCCCCCCAAATAAAAGAAAACGGCCCGAGCAATTAGACTCGTGTACCGTAAGAATTATTATTGTTGTATACACGGGAAAGGTGGCGGCGGGGCGAGATAGGTCGGCGGCAAAAGCAATTTATACGCAAATCCGTTTTACAACGAAACTGTCCACCGGGGAAAACGGAAAAGGCTTATACAAGAAACGCGCGCGTATTCGTCCTATATACGTACATAAAAAAAAAGCAAAACAAACACGAGGGGGGATATTTCCTTTTTTCGTTCGTAACCTAAAGAACCCGTGTAAAGTAAGGAAATAATTTCGTCGCTGGTGGTGTTGTAATTAAAAACGAAGAAAAAATAAGACCGCCGGAGATGGAAAAAGTTAATTGCCGCGATATATATATATTGTTTTATGGTGCGTCGGGTTTTTGGTTAAACCGCTCGGTTACGTAATACAATTCCGTATATTGGTCGCGCATTACGTTCGTTTTAAACGTTATTTAAATGGCGGGCGCGTCGTTACGAATGTGCCGGAACTTTGTTCGGGACGATCGATATTTCGTTTTAAAGCGTGTCGTACTTTACTGCGTAGACACGCGGATTTTCGATATTCGACTTTATTCGGTAACGACGAGCGTTCGCTCGGTCGCGGCGACGATGGCGTACGCCACCCCTACTTGTGCGTTACGCCGTAGCGTATAATACGAGCGCGCCCGTCGTTTAACAATGTTTTCCTCGTTATTCCGCGGTATAGGATAGGTAGTTTGCTCGTTAGTGCGAACACGCGCACGTTCGGAGGATGTCACGCGGGGAAATCGTACGGGAAGAATTTATCGCCGGCGTCCGTCGGTCGAACGTGGCCGGACGTACCAGAACATACACCGGCAAAATAAAACGTTCGTTCCCCCTAGACGATACGTAATTTCGGAATTGCCGCGCCCGTTAACGTAAATCCGCAATACGATCGTTCGACACCACTTAAATCGCCTGATCAACGACGCCGACCAACGACGGGTATCGGAATGAAACGTTCCTGTCGAACTTCGATCGGCCGACAATCGACCGAGCCGTGCGCCGTACGAACGATCGTCACTTATTCGGTCGGCGTACGTTCGTCCGTCGCCGGAAATGGTCGATTCGCCCGTGGTCGGCCCGAAACGAGGCCAAGCCCGCGTGAACGGTTCTCGTTGTGTTCGCCTCCGGTTTCGAAATTCTCGTCACGTGGAAACGTCGGCGGCGTTAACACGGCGGTACCTCGTAAAACTTTCGAAATTGTCGGCCGTCCGTCGATGAACCGAAAATTATACGAACGCGACAATGGTCCGCGAATTCGCGGACATTTCGACATACCGCTCGTCCCGGTATGGGAAAACGGCGCGATGTTCGACGGGTGTTCGATACGAATTTGTCGGCTAGTTTTTCTTTGCCGTCGTAAAACGGAAACGACGTACGGTTCCCGGCGGTCATCAATCGGAATCGATTGCCGGACTGCGTGGGAGGCACACGTAGACTATAGAAAATTGGACGGACATCGAACTGCGCCGTTCGTGTCGCGCGATACGGTCGGCGGGACACTATACGTATGTGACGTAACTGTACAAGTGGTGGTGGGAGCTCGTTGTGTTCACGCCGCTTAGGAAACGTTCACTTTCGAGAAGACAAACGTGCCCGTCTGTCGGGCCGGGGCGCGTCGTTATTAACTCGTCCGTGTTCGACGTACGGAAAACAAACACCGTCCGGTGCACACCAATGCAAACACGGCCGGATCGGTCGGCCGCGTCGCAATATATATATATATATATAGTGTTTACGCGCGCATAAGGACACGGCGGCGTTCCGTCGTTCGTATATTCGTTTCACACTGTCGCCTCTTTGCCGCCGGATCCGTTTTCGTGGCAACAATACCGTCCGCCTATTACCGCCGTACCGTTCGGCGGGCAACGTGTGACCGCGAAACGCGCAACCGTCGTCGTGACTTGTTACCTGGACGAGGCGGTTAATCCGGGCCCCCCCCCCCGCCGTTCGCCCGTTCTACCGTTGACCAAAAAAAAAAAAACGCCTTTCTTCGACCGCGCGGGTCTTTGCCGATTACTACCCCCCCCCCGGAACGGTAACGAAACGGACTTCGGAAATCCGCACGGGGAGGGATGGTGGACACGGACGCGAATTTCGAAAAACGAAAACCCCGTCGGCGCGTGTATTTCGGCGGAAAACGTTCGAGAATACAACGGCCTAAAACGTTCCCTAAAAGACGTAACGACGAGCGCTATGCTGTACTCTTCGGTACCCGGCCGATTCGGTCGTTGGTTCGATCGCGATATAACACTGGAGCTGCGGATTGGTGAGTGGGGGGGGATGAGGAGGGTGTGGAGAGGAAGGGTCGGGGCTTGTTCGAAATTACGGGGAACCGAATAACGTTACCGGGCTTAGGACGAAAATGAGTTTTGGTTTTCCGTTCGCGTTTATCCAGCCGGCATTACGTAAACGATAGTCAATTTTTTCGTCACGTTTAACAATTAGCCGAACGTTCCGTCGTGTCTGTGCGGTTAGGTTCGTAGGTTCGTCCGGTGTATAATATATATAAATTACGTATACTTTTTGTGAATTCCGAATTTGTAGTAGGTTTCCCTCCTCCCCCCCCTCCGTTCCGTATTGATTACCTCGTCCGAATAAGTAAATTTACATATAATACGTACATTTTACCACGTGAGGCGAATATATTAAACGTAACGCCCGGGCGCGTCCACCGTATCCGTCGTTTCGGGTCGAAAAAAAAAAAAAAAACGAATAGACGCTTTTCGGCGGCGGCGGCGAGGAAATAATATCGGATTTTCTTTTACGGCCGGTATTAAGTTTAGCGGGCAACCGTGGAAACGCGAACGCGAATACGCTATTCTAAACGCGTGGGATATTTCGGCGTTCTACCGCGTAAATAAAACGTCGCCGATTAATCGGAATACGAGCCGTTTCGAACGGTCGTTGGCGTAACAATTCAGGGATAACCCGACGTGTTTCGACGTCCGTCCGCCGTAAACGGAAAATTCCGTTCGGGCGCTGTTGGGTAAACCGAATTGGCGCCGGCGATCGTCCCCGGGCCGACCGTTCGGCGGCGACGGCCGCCACAGATCGGGCCTTCCGTGACGAACCGTTGCGAACCAATCGCGTACACCGGACCCGTAATTCGGTTTCGATAACGATTCGGTGACTATAAGAACGATTTTCCAGACGCTATCGTATTTACGTCACGCGATCAAAAGTTTTATCGAACGCATACGCGCGAGGCCGCGTCCGTAAAAACTTCTTTCCCGGCGATTATGCGCGTAAACTTTCTTCGTTTCGCCGTAATAAATCGCGTCGCTCTACCGTTTTTTCTAGGTTCGTATATATATATATATTTCCGCTGTATCGTTAGTTATTTACAGCGGCTAAGTGAATTGTCGATTTAAACGAACGGTTTTCATATATATATATATATATAATACACACACGCGTCTCGAAACGGATAAATAGCTATCATTATAGGAGCTATCATTTATAGGAGCTATCATTACACGGAGCGATTTGACGATTTGTTCGGGTCGATAATTAATTCGGTTAGTAGTTGGTAATTGATATACGTTAAATCGATAAGTGTAATTCGTCCGTTTTAATAAACGTAAACGTACGGTTTTATATTATCAGGCGGTCGTGGGTGGGACGGTAGAGGGATTTTCGTTTTATTCGGAAACGAGAAACGAACGCGTTTCGGTACGTACGCGGGGAAAGAGTGTTCGGACGGTGCGAAACACGTCGGGAATTCGTTTACGAGATTACGTCGCCTTATTGTGGAGCTCGGGACCGAGAGAAAACGAAAAATGTAAACGTTTCGTCGACGATTCCGAATATTTTGTTTAGTACGAGTCGAATTGGACACGCGCGCGCGTACATACAAAACACGTACGGGGCGCACGGTAGCGAGAGTGTAGTTCGCGGGATTTGGCGCGCACGTGGTGCTCGTTACGTTGTTCGAGGGTTCGGGAAATTCGCTAAACGAAAAAATATCGCGCTCGACGTTGATCGGCCGCGCGCGTACACGGCCGATAACGAAAACGACGAAAATACGCCGATATCTAATATAAATACGATAATAGGGATACGGGCGAGTGGGCAAATTCACGGTCGACGACCTATCCGCCGCGATATTATTATTTTTTGGTATATAACGAGAAACGCGATATTGTCGCGACAGCGCGTTCAATTTTCGACGCCCGAAAAACCACCGCTCGTTTTCGCCCCTCCCCCACCCACCGTTATTCTTTACCCCGAACACGGTTTCGTACGACCCGTATTTATTTAGCCGGTTGTTTTTTACGTACATTTATCGTAATTCGTCGGCCCCGTTCGTAGATTTTCGATTAAAAACCGCCGTATTGTTCCGGAACACGCGGGCGTTCGAAAATTTCCACATCGTTTTTTACCGAACACGGGTCGTTTAAATCGAAAACGGACCGTGCCGGTGCTACTTACCCGTAAAATCGACGCTTACCGTTTCGAATCGGTTTCGGGTATTCGAACGGTGGTATTCCACGGGGCGGTCGAAACTTATTCGGGACGTACCACGGAAACCGATTTGCGCGCGCGTCTACGTTAGAAACGTCGGCCGACTTATTTAGCCGTCGATCATTGAACGCGACCCACGCGCGCGAAAAAAAACTCGTTCCCTACCTCTCGATTTTAACATTTTAACCGAATGGAAAGATCGCCGACACCGCGAAAACACCCCGAACAAAAACCGTCGCGTTCACCCTGTATACGTGGTATATAACGCGTATTCGATATCGCGAACGGCGAGAACGATCGTGTAATATACTCGGCGTGATGTAAAACGCACGTGCGAAAATTGTCGTCGACAATATCGTCGTCCGATGTGTATATATATATATATATATATACGCCGAGGGGTATACACACGCACGCACCATAGCGTATAGGGGTGGGTCTTCGTCCCACGTACGCGATATTCCCACGGGGGTCGGGTGAGGTAGGGGTTGAAGATTTCCACTACGTATACATATATATATATATATATTCGCCAGTATTATATCGCGTGACATTGCTATGCTTATAACATCCTCCTCGTTCCATCACTCTGTACGCGACTCGCGTGTGTTTTTCCACGCGCACGCGCGTTGTGGCGGCCACGGAATCAAAATCGTAAAGGGATATATGACGTGTCGGCGGCTACGAACACGTTGTTATTATTACTATTATTATTATTTCCATCACGAGCCCCCGCGGGCGTCTTATTTACGGCTCGTCGTTTTTCCCCTGGCGACTGACGGGCGCGCGCGCGCGCGCGTAAAATACCCTCGCGTTTCCCTCCGGTTCTTTTTCGTCGCGCACGAAGCACAGTCGTATTCCGTACGCCGCGTTTTCCCCGGCCGGGCGCTCGCCGGAATATTCGTCCTACCTTAATAATCGACAATAATCTTCCGTACCCGAACGTCGCGATCGGAATATATCCGCGTATCGATTTGCGGACGGTTCGCTCGACGATTATATATGTACTCGCGGCGACGTTTGCGCGTACTCCGGGGCGTTTCTAACCGTACGGTCGAAATCGATTTTGTACGTTTCAGGTCTACCGACGTCAGTCGAGCACGGCCGTTCAGACTAAACCGCGTCCGGGGGGAAAAAAAGTCGCCGCGAAAATCCGTATGACGAAACGGGCCAAACGGTGCCGAGAAATCGTGATCGCGGCCACGGGACGTTCCGAATTCCCACGGGTACGTAACGTTCGCGCGTTGTTCGCGATCGTTCCGATTATCCGGAGAAATCGATCGTGGCCGGGCGAAACGGTGGCGTGGTTTCGCTCGCCGTTCGGACTGGTCGATCGGCCGGCATTTGGTCGTGCCGCGATTACCGTTTTTTGGGTGGTCCGATCGCGACGTCGTTTCCCCTTTTTATTACCAACGTGCTGGTACACCGGTCGGTGGAACGGCCGTACGTTATTCTCGTATCGTCTACTAACCGTTCCGTTGTTGTTGTTCTTCGTTATCAACAACGCGAGCAACGTACACGTTTTATCCTGTTCGCCGTTTTCGGGTTACCGGTTTTTCCAAAAAGTAAACATTACGCGCCTGTAGTTTATCGCCGTGTATTTGTATCGTACGCGCGCGTATGTAGACGACGCGCTAACGTGCTACACGTACTATATATACACGTGTACTACATACGAGAATAGTGGCGCGGCCGAAAGTTTCGTTTAATAAACGACGCGTGTACTACCGGGCGCGGATTTATCTGCAAAGACCGTAACCGGCGGCCGGTTTACACCACGCCCCGGTGAAAACGTTCTAAATAAGGGTCGCGGAGCAATACGTTCCGTGCAGCCCCGCGTCCGCGATACGTTTTACACCGACGGGGACGGTGCACCGGACGGTGTACGAACGAACGCGTTCGGAACGGGTCAGCGGAAAGTCCGAGGCTCGAGTTCGCGTAATTCGGCCGGTTTCGGCGATCGGGCGAGACCGACTTGGACCTTACGTACCGAAGGACCACCGTCCCGCCGTTTTCGTTTACGTAAACACGCGCCCGAGACCGTTTTTATTGTAATCGTTATAGCGCTACCTATCTATATCAACACACGCACGCACTCGTCTTATTTCGTTTTACGATTAACCGTTAGCGGTTGATGGCCTTATTTTACCGGTCCGTTATTGTCGTACTTAACCGTCTTAATCCGTATCCGTTTTAAAGCGTACACGCGGCCGCGCGCGAATTTCATTATAACTTTATCAATTTCCGCCGTTTCTTTATTTCCCCTCGTCGTCCGATAGCGGCGCGTTATTATATTCTAAAACGCGAACGTCCGAAAAATACCCTCCCGGGACCGAACAACAATCCAACCCGCCGAGTAACAGTTGACCATCGTAAAACGGGATTTTTTTTTTTTTTTTTGTCCCTTTTCGCCGTCGTAAAACTTGGTAAAAGACCCGCGGGGGCGTATTGCGCCCGGCATCTGTTGACTGCGTCGATATAAGACGGCAAAAAATAAAGCGGCGGCGGCGGTTACTACTCTACTCGCCCGGCCGTCGCGTTGTACTATTGCCGAAAACAACGGCCGTATGTTCGTTTCGGACGGAAAACGAGAAACGGAGAGAGAATGAGAGGGAACGGCGAATAAAAACAGCGGCCCGGAAGAATCGTCCGATTTTCCGCCGATTTAGACCCGGCGGCGGCTCGAGGGTCGTAATAGCCGATGGCTACCTCGTAAAACTCGTATTTTGCTTAATGCGCCGGTCTCTTATCCGAAGTATTTTCGCTTCTTTTCCGTTTATGTCCCACGGATTTGCTTAAACCCGCCGTTTCGTTCCCGAGCCGACCGCGTCACAATTTCGATCTTATCGGCCACACACCACCCCCCCCCCGCGCGCGCGCTCATAGCGCAGATTGTACCGTCGCGCGCTGCACTACCGGTCGGCCGAACGAACGGGCGAAACTGATTTTCGGCCCGATAACGAACGGCGGGACTATCCTTCGAGCCGTTCGAGGAATAATACCGCCGGTAGACGCCGCGAAAACGTTCCCCCATTACACTCGTCGCGTAGTACCCCCCGTCCGTCTAATACCGGTATACGGCCGCCTCGGTTATTACCGCCCAAGTTACCATTTATTCCGCGCGTATCGGACGCACGAAGGAAATATATGTATGTCGACCAGTAGTCGGGAAATCGACGCGTTCACGTAATATATATTTTTTATCGACGTTTTAGCGTATCGTCGTCGAAACGCGCCTCGTAATCATCTCTACACGTATTATTTCGATTCTCAATCAAATCGATGGCGTAATTGTAATTACCGACGCTTAGATTCCTCGGTTTACGTTTTCGTATAACGCTCACATTTAACTGGCCGCGATACAAACGCGCACAGTGGCGTACAAACAGGAAGTGTTTTGGGGATAACTCCGGGAAAACGTCTAGTCAATAATAACGAAAAACTAAAATATTTTTAGACTACAATACGCGTTATTGATGTATAACGCGTTCGTTAAAAATGAATAATCTATTAACGCGTCTCGTTTCGTTAGGGTCGTCCGATTTATTTATTTAAAAATTAACTTCCCCGCCCCCCCCATCTTTGGTAATTCAGGTCTAAGTACGTCTCTGCACACACACACACGCACGCACGAGCATTCTAAACGATATTATAAAGTACCGCGGAACTTTAATAATCGTCGATCTTCGTTCGATATTGATTTCGTTTAAAACGCCCGCGTTTATTTTTCGCGACGGTCGGACGAAAACGGATTCGATCGGGAAATTGTCGGGTGAACACGGCGCAGGAGCCTATTACGGCGCGGCGCGTATTTTATGTACGAAACGAAAATCCGAAAACGCTCTTTCTCGAAATTCGGGCGGATTTTTCCCTCTCGTATAATATATTCGCCGTATCAATCATATTTCCGAATTTCAAACGGTTCCGTCGTTCGACGGTGTTCCCCTTTGCCGAATAAAAAAATGAAAAAAATTACGAAAATCTGTTGAACGCGCGCGCGTGTATAACAAAAAACTAAAGCGACGCGTTTTAAGCGGTACGTTTTTTTTTTTTTTTTTTTTTAGGGCGGTTCGTCTTTAGATGAGTGTTATACGTAACGTATAAACACGTAGCCGGCGGGCCATTATGCGCGATATTATAAGGTTTTTTTTTACAATCGCGGTCTTGATCAACGGTTACCGAATGAAATTCATATTTCTAGGAGAAAAAAAAAAAGAAAGAAACCGGTGGCGGGGGTGGAGGATTTTATGGAAAATATATTGCGCATAAAAGGGGAATGTCGCCGCGGGAAACGGACGGGGCGTTGCGGGACGGAAGGATTTCGCCCGGAGAACAATAACAATAGTAGCGTACTCTCTCTGGTCGCCCGCCCGCCGGCGATCGGAAATACGCCGTTCGAATTTCAACGCGAACGTTCCCTCCGCACCGCGCACCATACCGCTTTAGGTCGTTAAAAAGGCCCCCTTTTTTTTTGTCGTGTCGTCGTTCTCGTCGCGTGCGCAATGCAGGTGAAACTTCTATCATACACGAAACCGCCTCGCGCCCGTCCTCGTTACGCCGGACGTTTTGCCCGGCTAACCGTTTTCGTTCCGACTATCCCGTTTCGGTTATTCACGTCTGACGCCGCGGGAACGCGCAACGGCGTGGACGTCACATTGTGTCGTTTACGTATGCCGGCCGGTCGATATTCGAAAACAATTCTTTCGGCTTCCCGGTAATAAACGAAAAACAAGAAACCGCCTAATCCGCATTCTTAGGTCGCGTGTTCGGCTACTATCGGTAACCGACCGTTCGAACGTACGTCGCGTAACATTGACCCCCTATCCGCTAACCGCGGTTACCGCGCTGACCTATAGCCTACGTACAACGACGACGATTAAACGGCGGCGCGTTAATTCGTTCTAGAGAAATATTGACGCACAGACACGTATTCGGTTACTATACACTCCACGAAATACGACAACGCGATAAACTACGCGTAATGAAATCGTTCTCGATTATTACGGAACGTTTACCGAATGGAACGAATGTGGTTTCGCGGGCAACGAACGTCGTTTTCGTCCTAAACCGGGCACGTCGAACACGCGGCTGGTGCTTTTCCACGGCCCGCCGCCACCTCCGACAATTCGTCGCAGTAATAATAACGTACGAAATTATGAACTATTTACTCTCTTAGATTTCGTTGCGAGTCGTTTTCCATATATTCGTCTCGCTATATTCGAAATGTAAGTGTACGACGTATTTTCTCTATTCGCGCTTCAATCGTCGAAGCCAGACAATATTCTATTCGTTTTTGTATAGGCTCTTAGTCACGTCGGTATCGTTGGTGACGAAACGGCGGACTCTTTCGCAAAGTCCATCACTTCCTTTCCTTCCACCTAATCTTGGTACTCCCAAAATCCCTTTTTTCGATCCTTTTTTTCGGAAATCCGTTTATTGTACACGGAAGGATGTACGGTCTTGACTAATCCGTCCGCTAAATGGTACAAATCAATCGTTCCGGTTATCCCGCGTTCCCCTCGATTTTTTTAACTCAAAACTTTCGAGTATCCTCATTGTGCCCTTTTCTAGGTTTGCCACACAACGGATTGCCGGCACGCGGTTTTCTGTCGGCGCTGAATTCTTCTTCTTTTCGTAATTCCACTTCGGAACCCGCGAAGGGGCGGTGTCGTACACGTTTTTTTTAAATTGTCCCAGATCGTCTCTTCGCGGCTCTTCCTTTTTTTCCTTTTTGTCCGACAATAATATCCACAGGTTTCCTCGTAACATATTCAACTCATCTTGTCCTTTTATTATATCCAATCTTATATTTTTATTCACTTCTTCCGGTTTCGTTATTTGATTCTTCTTTTCCTTGTCTTAGCACTATTATATATATAGATATATGATTACTTAAAAAAATTTTTTTTAATCGTTAAATGTCATTTTACTTGTGGCATAATTTAGCTTTTTTAAATAAATAAAAAAAAATTGTACGTTTTATACGCGTAGTTATATTCGTAGCTAATAAAGAAACAGAAGACTTACGAAATTCGCGTAAAATGTTTTCTTTTCGATAAACATTTACGAACATATAAACTATTCGATATATACTTTCGAGTTTAATTAATTAAAAGTCTAAATAATTAGCCGTGCTACAGTCATTCGGACGAACGGATTTTGGTCACCAGTTTCATGTAGCGAAACACGTGGTACGTTGTTGTCGGTTAAAAAAATACGGTACGTTATTGTCGGACGAAAAAAAACGAAATACGCCGGAATGAGTACGAATAATTACGGCTCGAGCCGATGGAATTGTCGTTTTTTCGTTTGGTCGAGTAGAGGATTATCTTTAGGTTTGTCGAAGTTTTAACAGAATTTGGCCGATTTTTCGATAATTTTTCACTTATTTCGCGTTTACTAGATCGATACGTAGGGAACGTATATTTTTTTAAGTACGTAAATAACGTCAACCGATATTTTCGGTTTCTACAGTTTTCCCGGGACGTAAACGAGGGCACGGTAAAAAAAAATCTTAGACTAATGAACGGCGAACACAAGCCGTACGGTATAGCGCGTCCGTTTCCAATCGACGTTTCGTATACGTTTGTTATTTCCAAATTTCGAAATATTTCGAGTATTATAATCGACCAAATCGTCCGGAAATACGTGTTATACGACTTCGTACGAGCAGTGGAATCGTTTTCGAACGAACGTCTTTCGAACTAAGCTAACGTTACGGGCGTGTCTATTGGGGACGGGGGAGCGAACACGTTCGAGCTTAGAAACTTGAGAAGGGGTAGGGGAGGAGGTGGAGTCGGCTGTTATTAATATGTACCGTGATTGGTCGGCCGTCGCAAAATGTACGCGATTAAACGGGTTCACGTCCGTTCGGATTTGACCGAAGCCGCGGAAGGGAGGTAGGGAAACCGTCGTAAATTTTTCTAAAAAAAAAAAAAAATACCGCGACCTACGCGAGAACGTCGGGGCGTTCATTTCGTTGTCGTTCGCTCCAATAGCCGGCCGCCTAAGCTTCGAAACGTCCGTCGCCGGGGCGAAAACGTCGGCGGAGGTTACGGCGGCGAAACGAATTTCCCCTAGAAACGTTCACCCCCTTTGGACGACGGCACGTTCCGCGCCGTGTTTAGTGTTCCGTAGGACGTGCCGTAATGATACGCGGCGGTTTCAATAAATTGGAAAGCGCGCCGTAAGTGCCGCGTATCCGAAAAGCTTTTTGCGTCCCTTTCGCGGCCGTCCGGTCTTTTTACAACGCGATAAAAACCGGCCGAACACGCGGCGGTATAATATATACCGTGAAACGAATCGGCGCGTAACGCCCGAACGGTTCCGGGGGAGGCGGCGACGTGGGATTCGTATTGTTTCCGATTTTTACGATCTCGGAAATAATCTCGGCGGCGGTCCGCAATCAGTATTCTTCGGGCCGCTCGTTCCCGATACTCTTACCGTTTGACCGTCCGCGACGTCCTCGTAACCGATCATCAGATTCGATTCGACGAGGGATTATGTGTCCTCTCCTCCGCGTACGCGGCGTAAAAACGCGTAAAAACACGGGCGGCGCTTACCTGCGAGATTGTCTCTCCACTACCCATCCGTAAAGGGGAAAACGGGACAAGCCTACGAACCGATTTCATTAGTAACACGGATGGGATTTATTTATCGATCGGCGACACGTCCGGAATCCGAAATCGGCGGATTTCTAAAAAAAAAAAAAAAGAAAAATAAAC
>JAIPRN010002076.1:0-35011 GCA_025469175.1 Geopemphigus sp. TES_GeoC_2020 | reverse complement strand
TACACACACACGTTTTATACGTCCGTATGGACGTTAGCCGAAGTCACGAAAAATGTATTCGTCGGAATCGATCGCTGCGCGCACTGTTCGTATTAATACCGTAACAATGCAACGACGGTATAAATACCGAATGTTGACGTTATCGCCCTTGACATTGACGACGTATAAATCTTGTAACGTACGCGCGTATCTCCGTAGTAGTCGAGTAGTGTTTTCTCGTACACGACTATCCACGTCGATCCGAGACACGCGCGTGTATTATTACAAACGACAATAAAAAACGTACTATGCGTACACATATATATTGTCAAGGTCCGAGCCGTGTCAGGAAGTCCGTCGAGAATGTTTTTAGCGGACGTTTGTTGAACCACCGGTACCCCGGCTACGGTCACCGTAATAACGCCCAGACGATTCACACGGTAAATCGAAATCGGCGTTTTATTTCGTTTTTCGATTATACTTCCTCGACACGACGGCGTTGTACGTGCGCGTATACACACAACGCACACATATATATATATTACCGGCCCTATTCCACCTTGAACCACCCGAGTGTGAATCGTCTAACCGCTCGTACGTTACGAGTATTCGAGTTTTTCGGATCTCACCCGGGGAGACGATTATCGCGCGCCAGCGTTTAACCGACACGAGTAGGTGGGCACGCGTACACTTGACCGGATCAATACGAAACGGATCGGTCGTTCGTCAACTACAATACGCGTTTTCCGGTACGATTGGCGCGCGCTTACCGAAAACGACGCGTTCGCGCGAATCATATTTACGTCGTAATTAAAGGCGTTAATCGAAAATCGATCGAATAACCGAAAACGTTTTGATTTACGCGTCGTACCCGATTACATAACGTTTCGCGTGATAAAATAACCGTGCATATTCGTCAATTTTATTAGTATTTTGTTTCTAACACGTCGTTCGGGCGACGGTTAAAAGTAAAAACAAACCGAAAAAATAGTTTTCTCGAATATATTAAACAGCGCGTCGATTGCGTCATACATAATACGTTTCGTTGTTGTTGCCGTAGGAACGTACGCGAATCGTAAATAAGCTAATTAATTCGCGGTTAAATAACTCTCGTTTCCGGACGTCCGTGAGTCCGGCGGGGCCCGCCCGATTGTTTTTAACGTTATAAAACGATCGTTTTGGCTGGCGCGGTAGTCCCATTTACGCGGTAACTCGCGCGATTAACGTTCCGTTTAGGGTGCCGGGCGACATTCGCGTGGGGCCCGCCGGCGTTTCTTCGTGCTGCCGCACTCCCTATTCCGGACCGACGGCGGCAACAAAAATGGACGATATTTCCGCTCGCTAATTTCCAAGTTTATTATTGGCCGACCGTTGTAACGCCGCACGATCGACGTAATTATATCGCGCGTTCGCGGTCATTATAATGGCGTAAAAACTCGTTCGTTTTGTTTTTTTTTTTTTGGTCGTGTCGGCGAACTACAAGTTCACGCGGTCGTCGTTTCGCATTTATTACGTACCGTGCCGCGTTACCGGCCGCTTCGCCGTAATTATCGTGTATTTTATTATCAGGGCCAAAGGGTCTTATATAAACGCGTTAGTTGAACCCGCGGGATAATATGAAACAGAAAAATACCGGAATAATAAAGACGTTAAACGGTTTAAGAATATTCGAATAACGACCTAAAAGATACGCGAGAAAACGCACGTTACGGACACGACCGTTCGCCGCGGTATTCGACGCCTTACGTCGATTTTGTAATGACAAATTAATGGATACGTCCGATTCGACGTCCACGATGCTCGCTTACGAGTAAAATACGCCGTGTTAAGGATGTTAGGGTGATCTACGCAATTTTCGACGGGCTTTCGACCGGAATAAATAAAAAACGAAACGTACGTACGCCGCGATCGTCTTTTAAGCGTATCGTATTCATTTACGAAAAACCTAACCCTACGGCCGGACGCGGACGTCTACCGGCTGGTCCACAACCGGCGCCGGTTAATCGATTGCTTTTCGATGCCGAACGGGGTTTTCGAAAAAAAATTACGATTTCTTCGACATACTCGTAAGCGTTCATCGAAGGGACGTCGGTGGGATGTATCGATCAATTTTCGTCTATAACTTGTCGAGTACTGAACGGTCGTATCCGTGAAACGTTCGAGAGACGCGCGCACATCACTACGAAACGCTATTCTAAATCGAAAAATTCGCGTGTTCGGAAATTATTTTCGTTTTAACGCGCGCGATTCGTCGTCTATTTTCGTATCGTAAATACGTTACGTTTTTTAAGTTCACTCGTTAAACCACTCCCCCCCCCGTTGTTGGGTTACTCTTGAACGCGAGAATTTCGTACGAATTATAAACAATCGAAACGATGGTGTTCGTACTAACTACGTTACGTTTAATCGATCGTATAAACTCGGAACTACGACGAACGTGGCGTTGTCTAAAAGGAGGACAGAAATCGTTTCGAATGAATCGATAGCGTCGTCAATTACCGACCGAGTGTAGAGACGAATGTTTTCTTGTACGCGAAGCGATAGGTTTTCGCGAGTGGTGTGTGTGTGTGTGTGTGTGTCGGGGAAGGAATTTTGCGTCTTGTGTGAAAATTCGTCGCTGACTTACGGAAGTACGTTTTTCGGCCGTACGGCCGCCCGCACCCGGGCGACGAACAGAAATCGAACGACGAGATCGATTAAAGGCGCCCGCGGGCTTTACGCATTCTATGGTCGGTAATATTATTGCGAACGCGTTCGACCTTCGGACGAAACGAATTGCGGACATCATTAAAAGGACCGAGAATTCCGCGGTTGAAACCGACGCGGAAGGAACGTATTTTTCGGTTTTGTTTATCGACGGTTCCGCCCCGAGTAAGCAATAACGTCGTAACGAGTTCGGTGAACAATGAACGTACGCGACGGCGATTTCCGCGTACCGTCCAACGTTGTACGAGCGGTGTACGTACGCGTTCGGCGTCCAACCGGTCCGGGAGCGCGCTCCAAACGATCGCGCAATCGTTGCCCGTACGATTCCGAAACTCGAGTCGGCCGTCGAAACGACGTCTATCGTCGTCGAGCGTTTGGCGCGAAACGTCGGCATTTTCGTCCATCGTACTGGATATTCTCCTACACGGTTCGGGCGGTAAACGTTCGAAATATTTTATTAATCGTCGCTATATGTATATATATACTCGGGGCGAGATTTGTTTCTTTTTGTCACGCCGTCGCAATTTATGAACGATTTTTTCGGGAATTCGTAGACGTGACACTTACGTTACACGAGTCAATTACGGCGACGATTTTGCATCGACCCATCTTCGTGCGCCCGCCTGAGCAGTGTTATTATTTTAACGTCCGTGAATAGCCGAACTACATACGTACGCGAGTATATTATTAGGAGTACTGTCGAGTTTTGGACGGTCGTTTGTTTTTGTTTTAATCGAAAATCGGGCATATTTATTGCCAAAGAAGTACCATTTAACCGAAGTATCGCTCTAATCGACCGATTTTTCCCATCCCTTTTTGGGCAACGTACGGACACCGCGTCGGAAGGACGCTTATATCTTTCGAACCTGTCCGCGATTCCATCAAATTTTCCGGTACCTCTATACGACGTGTTGCCCGGAAGTCATAGCGATGGGACTTTTTTTTCGTCGATTGTGTATATCATAATGGTGGTATAGACGGCGTAATAATAAACGTATCGTTTTTTTTTTTTGTTCGTTTCGAATTCGGGAAACCTTGAAAACACGAAAACACACGCCGACGACATTTCATTTACAAAACCAATTTCTTCCCGAATATGTGTACGGTGGTGTACGTTACGTATGATCGACCGCGTGATATAAATATAGTAACGATAAAATTACGACGTACTTTTTCGAACAATCTGTGTATAAAGTGGCGTGCTTACGGTCGAGGAAGGGTTCGGGGATAAAAATTTTGAACGATACGAAAATTTTTAGAAACAATTAATTTCTTACGAGACGTATATTTTCAATCAATAATACCTAAAATATTTTTAAATTTCAATACACGTCATAACGTGTTCGTTAAAAATGAATATGGGGCCACGCGACGCCGGTCGATAACAAATAGTAATCAGAACGAGCAATTGTCTGGTGAATACGGTTGGTGGGGTACACACGCACACACATATAAGTCGATTGTCGTGTAAAAATTTAAGTATTACGTATATACGAAACATATTCCGACGTTCCCATCGTCGAGGTGATTAACGGCAAATAGGATGAAAATTCGTTCGGCAGTCGCTTAAGTATTATCCGTTTGAACGTGTACGTACACTACACGGCCGTCCGAACGATCGCGCGTGGGAAAAACGTCGGGACGACGACGAACGGATATATATATATATATATATATAAGCGACGGTAAAAGATTGAAAAGTTTTCGAACTAGGGTGATATATATTTTATTTTTGTTTTATTCCCATATTATATAATGTGCCGGGAAACGGGAGCGCTAACTGTTGCCGGTTTGTTCGCCGAAAAAACTTTGCCGCTACTGCCGACGTACATTATATAGACGGCGTCCCGTACACTTAAGCGTGATATCCGATTTCGAAAACTTATCGCGTGCGTGTATATATGTGTGTGTGTGTGTGTGTGTGTGTATCTGATTCTAAAGGCTCGATGTTCTAGGACGAGAAAAAGAAGAAAAAATCGATTTGTGTAAAAAAAATACTGCCGCGAGGGATTGATGTGCGTGTGTGTGTATAACAGATAACGTTATTTTTGTACAAATATGATCTTAGGGGGGAAAACGAAAAATGTGTAAAACGTAATGCGCGTAAATATATATGTATGCATAGCACATACGTATATGAATTGGATACGCGAGATTAGTCGTTGTGAACGTGAACGTCGCGTACGAAGAAGGTTAATGGGTTAAGGGGGGGGCTGTTTTTTAAATAACGCGTTTTTTTTTTTTAGTACGCTAGTTTAAGTAGATCGAAACGAATTAACGGTGGAGAGGGGGTGGGGAAAAACAAAATTTGGGGAAAAATCGCGCCGGTAAATTTTCGAACGTTCGACGTTAACGACGAGCGACGTTCGAAATTACGTTCGCCGTCGCCGATTTCGTTTACGGCGCCATTTACTTGGCGTTCGACGCCCAATAACGGCGTGGCCGGAAAACCGTTACAATATGTGGAGGGTCGAGTAAATCGTTTCCGGACGAAACCGGCGTGAACGATCCGATCCAAGCGCGTCCGTCGAGTCGTTTTCGCGCGTGCGTTATTACGTCTCCTTGTTTACCGTAATCCACTCGACCGCCGTATTTAACTTGATAGTGTTTCGTCCGGCCCGCCGAAACCGTATAGAGGAAATCAGGTCGTCGCCGGTAAAGTACGTTTCGTAAAAAGCCGGCCCGGTATTGTTTAACGAAACGCGGCGCTGTCCGCAATATCACGACCCCCTTTGGGTGCGGAGGGGAGGGGCTACAACGATTATATATCGACGTCGCGTACGTAGCCGCTGGACGCGATTAAAATCGTCGTATAGACAACGCGAAATTGTTTTATTCTTGTAGAGCGCGTAGAGGCGCCACTTTTAAGCAGCCGCCAAGTGTACAACGGTACACTTTCGGTGTAGTAATCCGACCGATTGTTCGTTTTCGATTAATTTATTGACGCCGCGTCCCGTATTATTATTACCTTACGCCCGTCGTTTATGCGCGGCGTCGCCGTACGCGTGCGCCGGCGATAGGTAATTGGCGACGCGAACGACGGTCCGCGGCAATAATAAACGTACGTTACAAATTGGTAGATCGACGGGACGAGTGGTACGCGTAAATCGGGTAAATAAGGCGACCGGCGCGATTTCGCGTTTTTTTTTCGGTACGAAACAACGGCCCGCCGTTTATAGATGGGCCGACGAAATAATCGTACGTTTCCCGGTTTCGATATTTACGGCAATTTGAAAAGAAGAAAAAAATACGCCGTCGGTAAATAATTATTCGGAATTATTTCGTACGTACGCGATTCGATTTCCGTATTAATAACGCGCCATTCTGTTATTTTCGTTTTAAAGGCACCGTCGACGTTTATCCGTCGTTGGACCAAATAGGATTTTATGGGCGCGTCGTATTTTTTCGAAGCTCAATTTTACGATAACGGCAACACGTAAATGACCATACGATACGCATAGAACCCGTGACGTATTTATTATACGCGATTAGTTTCGAAAATTAAGACAATTATCTCACGAGACGAACCAAACTCCGGACACATATAACACGATCGGACCGAACCAAGATTGTGAAATAATTAATATACAGGGTGAATCACGGGATTAGGGACGAAAACGAATAGATATAACTAAGTGACATTTTACGTTTTAAAAATAACATCGAGCATATAGTGTCCATTTTGTTCGTAGCCCGAAGAAAGTCTGTCCAAAATATTCGAGTGAACGCGCCGAAACAAATTTTCGTATTTAACAATACAATTTCCGTTTTTCTTGCATCCTTAAGTTCGTCCAATGTGCGAGGGTATCCCCGATGGTAAAAGTCACACACCGTCGACTTAGGTGACTTAGGAGGCCACCAATGCGTGTCCCCAAAACGTGAAATAAGACGGCCGGGAAACATCTCGCGTACGACGTTAATTGTAACGACGGTAGCGTGATGAGGTGCTACATCTTGTCGAAACCAAACATGTAACGGGTCGATAGTTTAGTCTTCTTCCGCGCAACTCAGATTTTAAGGAATTATTAATGTTTTCTTGTTCCTCGAAAATGTAGGGACCGACGATTAGTTTCTTTGAAACTGCGCACCGAACGGGCACTATGGGGCTATGCGACGGTCGTTCGTCAGACTTTGAGGGTCTTCGGCAGCATAGTAGTGGCAGTTTTTCTTGTTTACGAAACCGTTGAGGTGGAATGTGCGCTTCGTCACTCATAAACAACAACATATCGTCGTCGTTCAACTGGAGCAAAGGGAGCATTTCTACCGGAAATTCTGAACGTTGATGGTAATCAGTGGGTTTCAGTTGTTGAACGATCGTTAAATTATGAGGACGAAATTTTAACTCGCGCTTAACGATACGCCGAACGGAAGACCGATTAATTTGTAACAAGCCCGAGTTTGTTCGCGTACGGAGCGCCGTGAACTTTGATGAACGGCGACTCTTTACCCTTTCCGTATTTTCGGGAGTTGCCGTTACAGTACGTACGGGAACCAGTCGGTTTTGTTTTCTTGTAATTGTTCCCGTCGCTCGAAAAGCAATGGATTCATCTCATAATTGTTTCCCGATACAGTACCGCGACGTTCGACGTTAAGGTGAATTTTAAATGTACTTTCACTATCGGTTCGTTATTTTTTACAAATGCGTCGTACGACACTCCATTGTCCCATAGTGGTTACTGAATGGCATTATCTAACGGATCGAACGACGCCTTTCTGACTTCCCCGCGCCCATTGTGCGTCGAGAAAAGCCAATCTATTTTTAACCCTATTCCCGTGACCCACCCTGTATGACGCGGACGTTTAAGCGTAAACGGGCGGTAAAACTGACGCGTTCTACTTGAAAATCGTAAATATCTTTTAATATCGGGCAAACATATTTTTGAACGTCACGCGACGGACGGTGACGGTTAATATTCGCCTAAACGATTTCGACGTTACGTTTCAACGGCCCCCGCGGGGGTTAGGTTCTAACTCAAAAACGAACCCGCCGGTTTTTCGCCGCCAAAACGACACCGGTCGCCGTCCGTGGCCATTTGACGTTCTCGTTCGAAACGCGTCCCCGGTACGCGCCGCGAACGGTTTTTCGGCGATCGCCGCGCGAATTCGATACAAAAGGATAACACCGTACGTCGTCGTCGACTCGTCGGGGGGAAATCTCGGTCACCTAATTACCTCGTTCGATCAAAAAAAGAAACGACTGCGTTCGTTTATTCTCGTTTTACGTATCGCTATTCTTAAACAAACGTACGCCCGACGTTTTCTAATTTATTATTTTTTCAACGACGATTACGCAACACGTAATACATACACACACACACGCACAAGTGTCTACACGCGTTTGTAGAACGTGTTTTCAATATGTGTTGACGTTTTATACACACGTACGCCACGCTTTTAACGCGAATTATTCGATTTCGATATTTTATAAACGTATACGGACGCGGTGTTCTATTCGTCCCAACGAAATTGTCCCTCGCGACCTATCTCGAGCGACCGTTTTGATCGTGTCCACCTTTGTACACAAAACGCGTGGTTCGCTTCCCTTAGCTCTTATATTCCGTCCTTAATCCTCGTTATCCCGAGCACGCTACTAAGGCGGTTAATCCGATTTTACTCTTCGGGTAATCGTTTGTTCCGTCCGTTTATTTCCAATTGTCTAACTCTACTAAAAGCTAATCGACAAACAATTCGATCGGCGACCACTTCACTGATACAACATTTTTTACGTACGTGTCCGGCCAACGTATTTCGAATTCTGTTTCCGCATTTATCGACTTAATTAAAACAAAGTCGACTTTTCGTCGGATTTTACCACGTGCTTCTTTCGTCCGGAACCGTTCGGGAAAAAGCGTTTTTGTAAAATCGATCGTAGATTCCGAAAAGGTCGCAGTTATCTACTTGACGCGCGTTACGTTTCGGTCACAAATCGTGACTTTATTTGGCGCGTTTTTCGGTTTTGTTTTTATCAAGTCGCCCCCGAGCGTAATTAAAAAAAAAAAAAAATCGCCGAAATTGCGAACGAACAAATCCCAAGCGATTTACTCGCGTTTCGGACACGGGGGAATTATTTTCGTAATTTTTTAAAAATATCGAAATACCCCGACGTTAAAAACGGCCCGTGTCGTTATTCTAACGTCGGCGTTAGATTGGAGAAGAGGTTATTCGAAAACCCACCCCGCACGAATACGCCGTCGCGTCGTCGGCGTCGTTCATTTTTCGTACGATCCTGTTTTTTTTTTTCCATAAAGTCGACGACAGTTATTCTTCCGCACCGTTGGAATGTTAATATAATCGTCGCGCGTACGATTATAGCATAAATAATTTACCATTACGCTACATAAAATCGAGAAAGTCTATAAAAAGTATATAAGGCGTATACGTAGTAAATATATATAATAAATGTAACTAATCGAATTCGACGTGTCGTACCGGACGAAAGGTTGTAAATCGAAGGTTTATACGGTTGGTTTTTAATTCGCGCGTTCTCCGCCGTAGAATTTCCGAAACGGTATCGTTTAAACCGGCAGGGGTGGTTCGTACCCAAGGTGTTCGTTACATTCCGCCGGTACACGCGTCCCGTGACTGGGCAATACGCGCGCGCGAGGTGTGACGGTCGTGTACGCTTAAACGGGGGAGATCGCCGGTTAAATTCTCCTTCTCTCTCCGCCAATTCCGCTCCGCCGGACTCCGGAACGCGAAAACGGACGGTACAAGGTGTAGTATACAGCGTGTTTTTACGCGATTTTACGATCGCGCGAGCCGAAATACGGGAACGTGGCGCCCGATCAAAAATTAATTTTTATAAAAAAAAATAATCTATTCGCGGATTTATCAAAGAGAAATTCGACGGAATCGGTGAATCGGAACTATAGAATATCGCGTCGACCTAACACATACGTTCGTGTATAAACTACGTTTTCATCGTACACATATATTACGATAATCGATAGTAAAATTGTTTTCGTTTTACGTATTTCGTTTCGTCGTATTTTGTTTTAGAACTAATTACGTACGCGTGCGTGTTAAATCTATAACGGTCGCGTTCGAGCCGGTCGGGAAGTGATAATAACGAATCGCTTTTAAAACTCGTTCCGTTTCGTACGTACGGCCGATTTTTCGGAAATATATATATATATTACGGTTGTCGCGCGCGCACGGTGCGGTGGAGGGGGTTAGATAGGGCGGAACGGATAAATTACCGAATTACGGCGTGGTAAATGATACGAATATACGTGGAAACGACGAACGGACATTGCGGCGATAGTATTATTAGTTCGGGTTACGACGACACGGTTAGTCGAGAGAGAGGTCCTTGCCCCGTCGTCACCGGATGAACGTTAATTACGTGTCGTTCAATTTGATAAAATCCGAGCGGTTTGTTTAACGCGCCGCCGCGGAACTGACCGCGCGTGTTTCCCGACAGCGGCAAATGTGTAAATCATTTTACGAAATCACGCGCGTTCGTAAAGCGCTAGTACTAATTACGCGACGCGTAAATACGTTCACGTACGTTTTGTAAAAGAACCCAAAACAACGGTGACCGGTGACGTCGATTGGTTTCGGTTATGGGCGAACGAACGAACATTTTCAGGCGTGGAGAAAATTCCTTTTTCGCACATTTTCCCCGTTTCGGTATTACGAATTTTACACGTCGACGACGGTCCTTACCGAAAAGAAACGCTCGTCCCCTAATGTGGAGAGGTAGAGAGAGAGAGAGAGAACGATACGCTCGCGCGTGTCGTAATAGTTTCCGGCGTATAAATTCGTACACAATACGTTATAGAGTACGTACGTACAATCGTTGAATAATATTACGTACGCTGGAGATAATTACGACGAGCGCGGACCGTAAATTCGACTTATTTGTTAATTCGCCCGTCGTGTTACGCGCGTGTCGTATTATTATTATTATTATACGCGCGGACGATGGTGGCGGACATCGACTAATTAACGAGTAAAGTTATTATCAACTCGGTCGAATCGTACACGAAATACCCGCCGAATTATTTACGTAACGAAGATATTAGCTAATGGCCGCGAGTTGTGCGTCCGGTCAGTTTTGTTCGCGCTCAAATGTCGGTAAATTTCGAAAACCAAAGAAGACACTGCGTACGTCCGAGGATCTCGTTTCAGCGGCGTCCGTCTGATTTGCCTTTGGACGGCGCTAAATCGACCGTTCGCGTACTAAACACAAAACGACGCGAATCCGAAACGCGTAATTCACTCGCTCGACGGCATTTCCACGCGGTTGCCCGCGTGGTTCGTCACTTTTTGCACGGGTCGCGCGTTTTTCCCCGACAACCGCCGGCCGGTGTCAGCGCCGTCTAAGCAGCCCACTTCGTTTAGACACTTGCTGGGAAAACGGTGGCGAGAAGAGGAGAGACGAAAATCGACCGAAACGAATAATGTGTATACGCTCGGCGCCGTTTCGTGTTCCCCGATTTTCCGGACCGACCGTTTTTTGGCGGAAACTACGTTCCCGTTCGTTAAATAAACACGGAGTTCGACCTACGGTCGGGGACACTCTTCAGCCACGGTGCGTGTCGTCACGTTTCGGCGGCGTGTTCACGGACGAAAGTGAAAAACCTAAACGCCCGCGTCACCGCGGAAACCGATGGTCCGTCGAGCAACACCGGTGACGTGACGATGAGGAATCAAAGGTACCGGTAGTACGATGAAAAATAACGTACGCGACGGTGGGTTCTTGACGTCGCCCGTGTTGGACCGCCGTTGAGATGACGTGTACAACGAAGTCCCGTGTACCGCGCGAACAAACACTCGTCGCCATTTCGTCCGACGACAACTTAGTTTTTTTAAAGGGCCGCGCGGAGGTCTTTCTTTCGCCCGAACGCGTATTCTCGAAGTTGAAAATCCTCGGTGTCCTCCTCTTTTTACCTCTAAGTTCGTCGGGCCCCCCTCCCAAGACATATCGAATCTCGTCAACGGAGCAACTGTCGGTTCGTTCGCGAACGAACGTTTAAGCGATTTCTAGCGAGGGGGACGTCGTCCAACGTACGCTTTTCGAGTTTGTCGTTGAAACCGTTTGTCGTTCCGACGGCCGTGAAATTCACTCGCGCGACGGTAAGCCGGAACCCGAACACGCGTAACGGAGCGAAGACAACTGGCTGGAACGAGTGGTTTATTAAACGGACGTTTTCGGTTCGTTCGCGGTGGACAAGTAGCGTGTCTCAAAATTGATAGCGAAAACGACGCCCGGGAACGTAGCGCGTCCTCCTCGATTCGTTTTATACGGACGAGCTCCTTAAGCTGAGTAAAACTAAAATTATGGACGAAACGCGTTCGTCGGCAATTTTTCCGGTTATCCGTGTCCCGTCATTGTCCTCCCCACCGGGGCGGGTCGTCGGTCGTTTTCGGGAACGGTTTTCGGGCCTTTTAATTCCCGGTAATCTCGGAAAACGGCGCTTCGGCCGACCGAGTATGTTGCGTCGTACGCGAACACGGTCGCGTCCGCGCGACCTTATCGCCCGCGTCGACGATTATAATAACGACGACGATAACAAAGTAATAAACTTTTTTACTGTTCGCCCGGGCCGCCGAAATTCGTCCTCGTTATCGCGACGAAGGCGCGTATATTACGTAAAAGTTGTTTACGACTTCGGCGTACGTTTAAGTTTTAAATGAACGTTCGTACGCGAATTCTCCGACTCTCGTCATTGTACACGGCGGGCGTCTCGTTTTTTTTAATCGTATCGCGCGGAAAACGTTTACGTTTTTATACGTTCACTTTTATTCGTAAAACGATACGAAATTCGCGTAGGTACTTCGTAAATAAATAAGCTTTTCCGTACGCTTGTTTTTTCGCGTAGACGATCGTTAAACGCGTTTTCAACCGATTGTTTCCATTTTCGAAACGAAAAATCTACCCTAATAACGCGTACACACACACACACACACACACGCATATATATATATATATATCAAAAAATAAAACACAAACGCGGTTTTTTCCGGAAAATTTTTTATAGTACGAAGTTCGGATCGTGTACCGAAAGTTCCGAAACTTTTGTTACGCGTTTTTTACTCACGTATTCGAATTTTTCGAATAATTCGCCTTACTCGTTCGCGGGCCGTTTACTCTTTTGTCGTTATTATTATTATTCTTATTCCCGTTCGTTTTTTCCGGCGAACATTGCGACAATCGGGTAGTACTTCTGTTCGTTTTTTCGGAACCCGCAAATTATTGTCATTACGTCGTCCGCAGTATTGGATTTGTTCAATCGTTCGTTTACGCGTACGTCGTAGAATTCGCTTTTCACGTGTGCGAAAAACATGTTGTCGTACGCTCGGAACTTTTACAAACGGAGTGACGATAATCGTGCTTGGAAAACGATGGGGGGGGGGAGCGCCCTAAAAGGACGAATTGGGTCGTACGTCCGTAATACCGACGGAATTCATTTTGGTCCAAAAACCGGAAAACTACCGAGAACGTCACGTTTCGAAAAATTCGTTCGTCGTTACCTAGGGTATACTCGGAACGCGAATACGGGTTTCGACAATTCGCGGCGCGATTTCGTCCGACGTCGTTCACCTGTTAATAATTGGCGCGTTCCACGGTGTAACCGAAGTGTTCGTAACCGCTTTGAATAATGTCCAGTGGCGAACCTGGGGGAGGCAGGGTTGACCACTCCTCCCGCCATCGGTATTCCGGGAAAAATTTGACTCTACGATATTGTTTTATAATATAATTTTTAATTAACGTACGTAATACGATATTGGTTTTTTGGACGTTTCACACATTTCCAACCTCCTTGAAATGTTTGTTGTCCCGCGTTCGTTCCCAAGCGCACCTAACCGCGACTGGTGTACGAAACGCGTAGTTTTGTCGAACGTCCGAGCTTCTCCTATTCAACCGCCATTAACCACGTTTACGTGTACGGTCGACCCCGCGCGTTTATGTAATTCACGACGCGTCCGCGCGCGTTACGTCATAATTCGGTATTCGTTTCGGTGTAAATGGTTTTTTTTTTCGACGTTTACATCGGCGTCGTAACCGGACCGTCGGATTTGCGCCGTGCGCGGACGGTTCGAGACCTTTCGCAACTTTCGTTTCGAGATAGCCGCGCAAAACGAACCGACGTCCGCTCGCCGCCGTCCTCGACGGTTTTTATACCGGCGAGTTCGTTTCGTTTTCGCTCGTGTCGTCGTTCTTTTCGCCCCATGGCGTCTAAAAAATTGTACGTACTCGCGTCGTTTCGACATTTCGAATGGCCGTGAAACGCGACACCCGTCTACGGTGGCGGGTAGGTAACCTCCGCGGCGGTCGCTTCGCGGGCTAACGTCCGCCATTTCTGTATTGTGTACGTCACTCTGTGAATCGTCACGTAAGTACAATTTCGGAAATACGTTCGCGCCGCCGCCAAAAACCGGTCGGGGTCACGTTGAACCGCGCGGCCAACCCTAGTAATACTGTACGGTCGGTCGTGTCGGTCCATTCGTTATACGCACGTATGTGTCACGGGTGGACCGATCGTCGGGTCTGCGTCGCGTAACATTTCGAATAGGAACGAACAATACGTATTTACGTTTACGACGCGAACCGAGTTTCGCACGTTTGACGGGAGATTATGGGCGGGAGTTCCCGCAATTAAAACGACGCAAGTCCCGTGGTCAATTACGGGCAACCGTCGCTTTCCCGATAACAGACGTATAATTTTTAAGTAGGTCTCCGAATACATTATATATATATATATATGTTTAAAGAGAGTCAAACGATATTTACTGTAGCCGATACCCGCAGACTGGATTAAGACAGTCCCGAAACAAAATGCGTCTGTCGGCACAACATTGATCGTCGAATCAACCCGCGAAGGTAGTCGAGTGCTCGTCGTTCCGGAATCGAAAACGAATTGGGCGATTTGTCGCGCGTAAAAACGTGTCTTGGGTGGGGAGGCAAGGAATGCGGAAACGAACGTCGCGTGGCCGTATGTAAAATAACGTCGTACGATAGATAAATGTTGAAATGTCGATATCGAAAAAACGAACGAGTAATATATTATTCGAACATTAATCGATAAACTTAGTTCGAATTTTACGCTATTAGCGTTTATGTATCGACTATTTCGAGAACGGTTTTCAAAATGAACCAACCGGTTAACGGGTCGTAGGTTCTTCAATGGAGTAACGAAAATGGCGCCCGCATTTTTTCCAATGCGATACGCCTAATTTATAGACGTAAAATGAATTCGATTACCGTTCGGGAGGTTTGCCAGTGCACCGGTGTAAACGTATATTCGTAACTGTTTCGTTTGGTTTTCTCGGAGCAATTAAAAAAACCGTCGATTAGTAGTAGTGTAAGTACTGCGTTAGGAGTGTATGAACTTTGGGAGGGTAAAGCGCTCTCCGATTCCGTTACGGAATATTTGAAAAATATGAAAAAAACACGTTCCACTCGAGTTTTGGAAACGGAGAAAAAAAACTCGATTATTATTTCGTTTCGCCGATCAGTAAACATAAATCGATCGAAAATACGGACCGCGATTCCGCGGATTTCTATTTAAACTATGTGAAAATTTGTAATTCTAGAGGCTCTCCGATCATAATAACGGCGATTTGAGAAGAAAATCAATTTCGTTTCCGCGTAATATACGTATTATTGTACTTAACCTTGGAAGGAACGGTAAAAACGGTTTTTCGTTTTTCGAACGCGAAATAATTCCGCGCTTACCTACTATATGGTGGGTCATTATTAATTTTGGATAAGATCGTTGTTCGTTCAATATTAGAAAATCGCGAGTTTCGTACGTAATTGTCGACAATATACGTGTTTCCGGATGGAGGGGAGCGACGCGAACGGCAGTAATAAACCAAGCGATTAATTCATGGTCAATACGTATAGATAGTGAAATCGTCAAATAAGCGAACAAAAAAAAAAAAAAACACGGAGGAATAAATTAAAAATTCGACGTCGGTTTTTGGACGGGAACGCGACAATAAAATACGCGCTCACGAAAACGCGAAACGTTAACAACGGGTCAAGTTTATCCTGTAGGGATCGAAAAGTAATTTTCCCCTGAACGATAACAGAGTATTGAACGCGCCTTTCCGATTTTCACTTTAAATCTGACGGTCAGTTATTTTTATCGGCTTGTTGCGCGGGCGAATGACGGTATCGAGAAGTCGGGGAGGTATCCGTGGGCGGACACCTACAGTCACGGCCCGCGGATGTCGTCGTGACGGCCGTTTTTCGTTCACCGTTGGAATTTGCTATCGTTTCGCGCTAGTACGAAATGTGGATTAAATTGGTCAACGCCAATTGTCGGTATTCGTTCGACGTTGTCACTATTTCACAGCGTCGTTTGCGCGATTTTTCACTTACGTAAAACGGCGGTCGTACAAAATTACTAAAGACCGTCGACCGGCGATTATTGACGAACCAAGGACCGCGCGAGCGTAAGCGTATTCAGACTTTCGGTAAATGTCGTGCAACGAGTCCGCCGGCCTACAGATCGTTCGATTTTACGGGGGCTGTTTAACGCGACAATGTCCGCGAGCCTCGTCTACAACGATGGGCTTACGTATTTTTTAAGACCGGACGGTTAAAAACGAATTCTCCTTCCCGAATATACTTATGTATATATATATATATAACGTACAGCCAGACGAACGATTCGTAAATGATAAACGACGACGGTCGAACGAAACCAAGCGTGAAAAATACGCGCGTACTGATCTTGGTAATCGAGAGTAATTTTATTGCTACCGCCTGTGTGTATGTATGTAATATATATACATAAGTTTGCCGCCGCGGTTATAATTGCTTCCTTGGACTTGGAAAACAGCGGCGGCGGCGGACAATAAATGTGATCGACACGCGGACGCAATTCTGAACTTGGTGGTTCGCACTTCCTGCATTTCGATCCCGTAACGATATTCGTTATTATTATTACTCGACGTCGGTTCCTACACTTGTCGTGACCTCGGAGCGGGCGACTCATTACATTGCATTATAAGCGCGCGTATCGTACCTAACGGCCATCGCGAATTGCCCGCGTATTCGATTTACGGGTAAAACGAAAGTGAAACTCGTGCGGTTTTTACGAGCCAGCAACAAGACGGACGCAAACGTTTTCGCGCTACGCGTTTTACAATTCCGAAACGGGAACAATTCGGCGGCTACGGGCGCGGGGGCGTACGAATAATTTTCGTCGGTTTTATTTCCGTCGCAGACGGTCGTATTTTTCCCAGCCTCTTACCCGCGTTACGACTGTACGAACTTTCGATTTTCAAGTAAAATAATAATCGTTCGCGTTTAAGACACGGCTGGGTAGGACGGGCGGGGCCCTGTGGCGAATGTTCACCCTCCTGGAGACGGTTTGTCGGAAATTCTTAAGACTGGCAGTTAAATGGGACGCGACGCGAGCCCGCTAGGTGTTTTCTTAACGCGTTTATATTTATTTCGGGAACTTCAAAAGTCGAGAATTAATTTTTATGAAAAACGAGACTCGACTGGCTCGAAAGTTCCGACGTAAAAACCTTTAACGAATTTCTTAAAAAAAAAAATAATACGTTAAATTCTTAGCGTAATCTATATTTCGTACATCTATCGAAAGTGCCGTTATTAAAAAATGTAAAGGAATAACGGAACGTTTTTTGTCATAAACGTGTAAAAACGATAGTGTTCCGTGACTTTTTTATCGCCCGACGAATTATGTACCAAAATTGCTTAGACTAAAAAGTGAACGTCACGTTCGAAAAATTCGCGTCGTTCTTTGGACGAAATTCGACGGAATACTTTATTTAAGTAAGTTCGTTAGAATTCGCTGAATTGCTCGACTCGTCAATATTCGGCTCTAATGAAATGTCGCTTTCGATCGGGGCGGCTGTAATCATTTGCGTACATTCCAAAATAACCATTTTATTATTATCATTATTATATGTAAACGGTTAAAGAGTTTTAATTATTTATTCATTTCAGTTCTACGATGGATTGTGCGAAAAAAAGTCGGAAAATTTTAAGTGTACGCTTGTTTAAAGCGTATAAGCAGCTAGCATATAATTTCGAAAATGGTCAACAAACAATCCGTAAGCGATTTAATCTTCTATTGTATTCCTTGACTACACGACATTTGCCATCCCTGTCATCGTCCCTTCCACTTCACCACGTCCACCCGTATCTTTTTCACCCACCCTCGTGTACGTTTCTGTATCGCGTCGTATCACCTGTTTGTCTGTCGGTCGTCCTCTCACTTCACCTTCACTTATGTATCGTCTCTCCTTAAAAACCTACCCGCTCACAGCCGCCCCGATCCAGCGCCGTTCGCATTTTATCGGCTATTGGACGCGCGTTTCCACGCTACTATTTCTCTCCCCCCCCCCGTATATTCGTTTCTTACTTTATTTTTTCGACTTATCGGCCATCTTAACATTGTTATCTCCGCTACATTCGGCCTTTGTTCTACTTCCTTGTCTGCCGTCTCTCGGCATTGTGATCCGTACGGTTTCCCAGCACCGTCTTACGAAATCTACCTATTAATCTAATTGGGGTCTTAACATCACGTAAGTAATGAACGAAAAACACTGGACGATTCCGCTTAGTATGGGATGAAAACGATCGTGCCCCGCGTACGTACGGAACGTCTCGCGTCGGCGTCCGACACGCGTTATGTCGTTCGATTCGAATCGCGGTGTTCAATAAATGTAATTGTATATAATTTATGCACGTTCATATATATATCGGCTGATCGAAGGCTAAAGAATGGCCGCGAGGTATAAAACACGTTTTGTGCTATTTATTATTTCTACTCTAACGGGTAACTACGCGGGCTATATTTTGGTAACAAAAATATCACACTTCGATGGCGCGACGCGGATATCGTTTAACAATTTATCGTTACAAGCCCGCAATCGTTTTACCGTACTACCGCCTATATTTTCTTCACTTCTGTAACCAATTAATTTACCGTATTGTCGAGTTTTCCGTGAACACTAATTAAAATTCTGATTGCGCTCTCGATCGGTGGATTATTCTCGATTTTTACGCTTTAAACGTTTCCCGTAAATACTAACGACACCGCGCGATATGATTCAATCGTAAATACGATATTTTCCGCAAAAATTTTTGTACCGTATCTGTTTAGGAACGAAAAAATTTTAAAAACGTGTATATAACTTATAAAATTATCGTTCATTAAAAAATAAGTATATATATATATATCGACGCGCGTAATCGGTGCAATCGTCGTTTTTTTCGTTTTGAAAATGTATTCGTCGTCTAAGAACACGCACTGTATTACGCACATTTATCGTACGAATTTTTTTAAGTATAAATAAATTTAAAACCCAATATTTAGCGGAGTAAAATAGATAGACGTTCTGGACGTGTAGCAGTGTTGGTCCTAAATATTTCACATTTTCGTCGTTGCGTTTAAGCGGAATTAAACCGCTCGACCGCACAAAGTTTCCGAAAATTCGTACTTTCGTTTTAAAGTTATCGGTTTGTCGTTTCCTACTTACGCTCTCGACATTCCACAACGGATGTTCCAGTTAGTGATTTTTTTCATTTTCTTTCGAAATTTGTCGAAAACACGTTATGATACATTAGATATATATTATATAATAACGTGCTCCAAACGCAGACACGATCTAGGCGTCGTTAATTATACCTTGAAAATAAACGACGCGCGCAAATATACGAAAAAAATATCGTATTTTTACGTATTACGAAACGTATTTTGTATGTTTACCCGTCTTTTGCTAAGTGATTCAAACTAAATGAACTAACGAACACGCTGAAAAATACACACACACACACACACACACACACACACACACACACACACATACATACTTGTAAAAGATTTAAAGGAACGAGTGAAAAAAAACGTCGTGAAAAAAACGTCCCAGTAAAACGAAGTTTGATTGTTGCAGACGGTCTGTAACAACGTTACAGTTTGTCGTCGATAATATCGATTTTATCGGCAAACGCGACGACAAATATTTAAATTATCACGGCTTTTGGCGGCGCTCGGACGGTTTTAATGCGCCTTCGAACGAAACGAAAAATGCCTTGAAAATAATCTCGCGTTTTTAACGGATACGGAACATTAACGTTTTACATAACGAAACGTTACGGACGAAAAATATTTCGTTAACCGTCCAAGTTTTGCAGCACGCAACAGAAATTTACGTGTATAGTCCTGACATATACACAGAGAGTTCGTTTTCGTTTTCTATTAAACGTTTTTTTTTTAGCCCGACGAAGTAACCAAACCCGAATACACGAATTCGTTTACTCGTTTATTTTAGTCGCCCGCGGCGTGTTTAGAGATGCGCTCGTAATGCCGAGAATATAACGGTAAATTACTATATCGTTGTTGTCGAAACGATTATAATTCGTCCTCGGAGAATCGTCATAAGTCTATCGCGCTCCGTGACAAATCGATAAAATAAACGAACTCCAGGCGTGAACTATTTTCGTAATTTACGTTCGATTATTCGAACGTATTTGGAAAATTGTGGCTGTTTATTATCGGAAAAAACTTCGTCATTGCGAAATTTTTGAATCGTTCTTTTCGAAACGACGTATTGTTTCGCGTTATAATTACGTTTCGCCGCTTATTTACACGGGATGGGCGAATCGGTTGGTTATTTGTTGTCATTTCAATTCACCTAAACGAGAAACGACTTTGGGCTTGGACGATACACGACGATATATGCGCGTCGCAATTGTAATACTGACGAGAACTCCAGTACGGTCAGATACGATTCGAAGCTACAAACTCGAAATAACTTGAACGGACCTATCGTTACTACTATATGGAAAGCGTCGTCGCGGAAATTCGACTTTCGGGAAAAATCGAAAAACGTTTTCCCTCGTTTTCCGGCGGCGGTTCCGAAACGATCGCGCACCGTCCAAACTCTTTCCGGGACGAAGGCTGCCTGATCGAATAAAATCGTTACTCCGGCGGAAGTTTCGTTCCGATTTGTTCGTACACGCGCCGCCGAGATTATTGCGTTATTACGCGCGTATCGTGGTAATCGACGTTATTACGAAAATACATAAATCGTAGAACACGAAGTGCCGCGAAGAGAAGACCTTGGCGACGGTTACTTACTGCCTCTTTTCGTTCTTCCGTAAATAAAATCCACGAAACCCACGTAAACGAGACGGTTAGGTTTTTTCTCGCTTCCTGCCGCCGTCACCTCCCTCCTTTCGAGCGCGAGCGCACACACACACACACACACATACACCTAGTAGAACGACAACAGGTATTATATCGCGCGGCGTTCCCACTCCCGTCTCTCCAGCGCGAACCCGACTCGACTATATAATCCAAACGGATTCCCGCCGAAACCCTAGTGTCTTGTCGCCCAAACTCCACACCGTACACGTACCGCGGCCATTACCCGTTACACATCGTCTACTCGCACGTTCGGTTCGTCGTTCTTACCGTTCCTCGACCCGAATATACATTTCGGATAAATTCGATCGGTACCCGAGACAGTGTGTTGGCCCACGACCGAACCATCGACGCACACCATCTCGCTGAAAATGGTCTCTGTACAAAGGGTGAGTTATCGTAAGCAGATACGCGCACGCCCGCGTAACGAACGGTCGACCAGGTGGGGTAGTGTGGCTAGAGGTGGTGGAGGGGGTGCTCGAAATGCCTCCCGAAATCGCCGCGCGGTTGTTTCGCCCTACCCGAAAGTATATTTCGTCGGAATTTGTTACTTACTTATCGCCTGTATAACTTTCCATCCCCTCGTTGTGTTTTGTATTGTATACGGGCCGAAATCGTCCGGGGAACTCGTTCGATACAATTTTCGCGTAGCTCGACGAATTGCGCCGTCCGAACGTTTCCATTTCGAACGGTCGAAGTAAAAAAAAAAACATACTTTTATGCCGTATCGCTCGAGTTGTTCGCGCCGATTTTTTTCGCGTTTTAACGAATATACGGAGAGCGACCCGTGTCGAATAAGTCGAGTTATGTTCAAAGTTAAAAATGGAAAAATATACCAAAACCGGGATTTTAGTGTAATATTATTTTACGAAAATAAAAAAGTAACAAACAAGCGCGGTTTTTTTTTAGCATTTATAACGTTCGAAGTGCCAGCCGCATTTGGTTATAAATATTTAATATTTCGGTGGAAGTACGAAAATGGTCGTTTCGTTTTTTACGAGTTGTCGTTTTTTTTATAATAACGCATATTTCGAACTTCGATAAAAATATCCGACGTGTTAACTAGACCGGATTTAATTAAAACTTTTTTAACTAGTTAATTTGCGCCGTACGAGTGTAGCGTCGCATTCGTACTCGCGAACGGTCAGAAATCTAAAATGTTATAATAATAATAATAACGCGTTTTTTCTTTTCGGTCGTATTATCGGCGTTCTCGTAAAAACCGAACATTATTACATTATTTTCTTACGAAAAAAGAACTTATTTCGGGGTTTTCGTAAGAAATATACGATTTCGTAAATATTTACGTTACGCGAACACGGTCGAAAATAACGTTATAATATAGCAGTTATACACAAGGTTGGGTGAGTAAATACTGTTGTTGTTTTTTTTTCTTTTAAAAATTAGTTTATACGAACGCGTTTCGCAACAATTGATACGAAATCTGAAATCGTTCGTCTCTGCCCGTCCGTTGTATTACTTACGTCGATCGCCTCGAACGTGTTTAGATATTGACAAATCAACCGTTCGACGGCAACGACGATTCGAAATGAAACTAATTGATGGTAGAAAAAATCGCGTGAACGTAACGTACGCGAATCAATTAGGTTTTGGCGCGCGAAAAAAAGTCGTCCGCGATAATATCGGTTTCGGCGGTTACGTTCGGTCGGTGTCGATAGAACGGACGAAATAAAACGCTCGCGTACTTCAAACGGTCGTGGCGCCTATGGCCGTAGAAGCGAATGTTCCTTTAAAATATTTAGCGTCCGGTCGATAAGTACATTTCGAAGTATTTACGTTTCGCTCGTGAGTGGACGGGGTATTCGGCGGTACAACGCGACGGAGTTATTCGTTTATTTATTATTTACCGGTCGTTTATCGTTCGCGTTATTTATTCGTGCAGGTCAACGAGACGATAAACGACGTGTTTTTAGGCGGCGTGTCCGCGCATTTCGTGTAGTGTTTTTCGGCGGGCAGCGGTGAAACGAACGGTTTTTACGCTCTCGTCGTCGGTGTTTTGTCGCTTTTTTCGACTTTTCGCGGTTTAACACGCCATCGATACGATTATACCTACCGTTTTTACGTACACTAGTTACCGGGATGAACGAGCGGAATATGTCCGGGACGCGATTGGACTCGTTATAAATAATATCGGGCGAACAATTTCGGAACGTCGCGGCGGAGGTGATATTACGAAACGTTCGCCGATAATTAGGACGCGTCGGTAATGTGTGTAAGAGAGACGCGCTCGCGTGGCCGCGCGTACGAGTTTTTCGCGTAATTAATACGGTCCCCCTGCCGTCCCCTCACTGTCGGACGTCGTTAACGCTCCGGCAGGTAACGGCCCGTTGTCGAAACATTGTATTCCGCGAGCACGCCCGAGGAGCGCGCTGGCCAGGCGAAAACAATTACGGTTTTCAGGGATTTCGAAACCGCGCCGTTCGGTATGGCCCGAGACCGTTCGGCCCACACGGCGGCGGCACACCCTACGGAAACGGCCGCTAAATACGCGATCCGTCGCAAATTAACGCGAGTTTCGCAGGAAACATTTCGCCGCCGGCGCCAACGCGAAACGCGCGCGTAAGAAACGGTGTACGCTATTTCGCGCGTTTACGAACGAACGGCAAAAGGGAAACCAATCGATCTACGTTTTCGGTACGACTAAACATTCCAGGTAAACGACACTGGGCACAAGTAGACCCTGGGGACGAACAATAACCGATTTTAGATTTACGCGGTCGGCCACGCTTGTTGTCGCCTTTTCGCTTCTTTCGCGTACACTAACCGTCAGTGGCGTACTATTGGAGGGAATAACCCCATCCATCCTTCGAAAATTTGTAGGAAAAATTAATTTCTCACGAGACGTATATTTTTAGTCAATAATAATGAAGAACTAAAATATTTTTAAACTTCAATACACGTTATAATATAACGTGTTCGTTAAAAATGAATAATTTATTAAAGTTCATAATGTATCTTGTTGCGTTAGGGTCATCCGATTAATTTATTTAAAAATTAACCCCCCCTCCCCGAAATTCAGGCTTAAGTACGCCATTGCCCATAGTGCTCAACCTTTATATGGCTCTGATTCACGACACCTCGAATCCCTCCCTCCTACTACATTTTCTTCGTGGTCACTATCGTTGCTTCCGTGTCTTCTCCTCTCCTTGAAACGTGCCCTTTAATCAGCTCCTTTAATCATTCTCTAGCATTTTGTCGGCTACTGGATAGCTGCCCCCCCGCAATTCCTACACCATCCCCCTTCTATACAATCGTTTTTCTACTCGGCCCTATTCTCGTCCACCGGCCCAATAACACTCTGATCCATACAGTTTCGTATGATAATCGTTTTACAAAATCCGGCTGACAAGCGCGTAGCGATAAAAGTCGAATTTGAAATACGTTCCATTTAGAGTAACCCATTTTGGGCGGTGAAACGAATTGACCGACTTATAAACAACGAATAATTTACTATTTCGTTAGGTACGATGGCCTCCGAATTTTCTTCGGGAATAATACCGCGCTACATACTCGTGTATAAGAACCTACTTTTTCGACATATTCCACGCGTTTGTCGTGTATTTAGTGTACGGGCGCTAAAAAATACGCGAGGACCGAGGCGAGTAACCGTTAACGTTGTTTTGTTTTCTTTCGATGGCTAGTTAACCGATATATTGTAGGATCGTAATTTGGAATGTCACAATTTCGCAATACGCGCTAATCAGTTAACCGGCCACGGTCGATTTTCTACGCTACGCGTAATTTATCATTCGCGTATTCACGTTTGTGGCAACACGTTAGCGAGTTCGCGCGCTCCGATAAAACGTATCGCGGATGCCCGTCAAAATCAGCGGCTACGACGAAAACGCGACAATTGGGGCAGTCGGTCGGACTACACGAATCCGTCGAACGCGCGGCTTCCAATACGATTATCGGCAGAACGAAAACGATCGCGTTCCGTGATTTCGAGTATATATCCGTCGCGTTCATTTTTTCGGCAAAATTGGACGTTTCCACGGTACCATACGACGAGTACTTTCGCGGTAGTTTATGTAATACGAACGGCCGCCGAACTGGTGACGACAATAATGGCGAAGATGTGTGGGCAGTTTAACGACCGCGCGTTACGATGTGCAACACGAAAATAGCGCGCCGCTCGAAACCGTGCCCGCGGCGTTCCGTAAAATAGGCCGGTAAAACGTTTTTCGGCGAGCTCGACGACGTTCAACAATAGCCGCGCCAATTCCGTAGCGCGGGCGGCAAAGGGGCGAAACGGGCCACGACCGAATAAAATCGTTTCGGCTCCGCCGCCGTAACGATTAATAGCCACGCGGGGGGGGGGGCGTGATCGCTTCGCAACAACGCGTGGCGTGATTAGGTACGTTCATCTCGCCCGGTGGTTACACGAACCGTTCGCGTCATTATCGTAATATTCCTGTCCGGCGGCGGTGCCGAAGTGTTTATATATATTTATATAACGAGAAATGTCTTATTAAAAATCGGACACCGGAACTAATAATTCCGTGACACGCGTCCTTCGAACGCCCGAAACCGCGCGGCATTATTGCTACGCCGTTTGCGAACAGCGCAGGGAACCGTGAACCGGCCGACGGTGCCGCGCTGGTTGGTACACCGACGCCGGCGGGGCGAGTGTACACGAATACTTCGGACGTTCCCGAAAACGCTTTCGGAATCGTTTAAAACCGAGGGAAACGTCGGCGAAAAACCGTCGTGTTCAATCGTCGGATGTCACTTAGGACCGTTCACTCGGTTCCAGTACGGATAGCGATTTCGTATTGGAATCCGGTGGTGGTGGTGGTCGGCCGGTAGAAGTTTTCGATCGACGAATTCGACCCGGGCGAACGGACCGACGTCGTCGGTAGTTCGATATAGCGCTCCGATTTTACGGCGGAACTCGCGACGTTTCGGACAAATCGTACGGCCGTTATAATATCGCCCATCGAAAACAAGCGTCGGCCGGACACGGGCGGTTTTCATTTTGGGAAAAGTCGCTCCCCGTGGTCTCGCGCTCGACGACAATTACGTTCGATCGGCGGCGAAACGTCGGAAAATGCGCGGACGTTTTATAGGACACGACCGGTACTATAATAATAACGTCGGAGCGTACGCGCATTGTTCGAGATTTCGATTAACGGTGTGACGGTATACTGGAGCGAAGAGCGCCGTTAACGCGCGCGCAGCCACGTGCCGGCGATGAAAGTGAAAACGAATTACGCGACCGACGAACAATCGCCGCGGCGCGTTTTCCGAACACGCGGTCCACCGTTGTCCGTTCGGCCGTCGTTTCGTGTTGGCGGACCGAAATACGCGCGCCCGAAATATTCGCCGGTTGTTATCGACGGCGTTGGTTTTTCGCGCGCGGCCTTTTGCGTTTCGGACGTGGTCGTCGAAACGACGAACCCCAACCGCGGTCGTGTGTACGCGAGGCGGTCCGTACGCGAATTTCTACGTAACCGCGCGGACTTTCTCCGTGGCGCGCGCGAAATCCGCCGCGTCGTTCGCTAGTTGTCGCAACGCTCGGCGAATAACTCTACGGCCGTGACGGTCGTGTATTACGCCGCGTTCGATCGCCAACCGGTGTTACAAAACGGCTCTCTCGCCCGCCGTCCCCAACGACGTCACCCCGACGAATTCCGCCGGTCATCCGCGCCCGGCCCAAGGCCGCGGCGACACCGCGCGCGCCCGTCCGTTTCGGTTTCTCGGTCGTCGTGCCACGTAATGACCGTACAACGCACGCGCCGTCGAAATACGAACACGAGGTGGCTCTTTCGTTCGACCACGCGAGACGTCACCGCGTCAGTTTGTCCGAGTGGTTATTCGTTCCGGTCGGTGGTTGACGTGACCGAGTAAACAAAGGCTACTAAAGGTTGGCGAATCGCGAACGAACGTCGCCACGAATAACGTATAACGTCCGCGCGGTTTTCACCAGTTTTACGTGTTTACCCGTTCCGTGCGTAATACGAGCGAGTATTTATTACGGAACCGAGAAAAAAGAAAGTGGTCGCGTCCCAAGGGCCTCCGCGCGTACGCGTTTTGTCTATAAATATGATTGACACTGCCGTTCGAATCTTCACGCCCGTTTGAAATCAACTTCGTGACGCGCCGACGACGAGTTTCTCCCGCGCCGTAACGGACAAATTCGCTCGATTTATTATAATAGAAACGCCGAAAACGTCGTGTGCCTTATTTTTACGACGTTTTAATAGCGGCCGTCCGTTCGCGGCACGCGCGCGCTCGTCCCGTCGCTGCCCGGCGCGTAACGTAAACGCGGAAGGATGAGAGCGGCGGTCGTCGCGTAGACCGGTTTCGATCGCGTTACGAAACCGGTCGATTCCGCCGGCGCCACGTCGTCGTTTCTCGGCGTCGTCCATCCGCACGAACGCCCGTGGTTTCCACTAATTACACGCTCTTCTTCCTTATCGACGATTCGCCCGCCGTTCCTACCGTTCGGCTAAACGATCGCCAACTCATCGACGGACCGTCGGCACCGGTAAAACACTTACGGTCCCGGATCGGTTCGGTTGTCCGTGCCCAACGAACGGTCGGTCGAGTTTACCAATCAAATTGATTGGTTCGCTTTACGATTTCCCTCTAGTACGCCTAACGGATTTCGTTTTTTTCCGTTTTTTTTTTTGTCGTTTTGTTCCATCGGCTTTTTAGTAGCTCGATGGCGACTAGGGTAATCATCAAATCGACGGTTCGAGAAGATGGAAAGCGGACGCCAAGGGATTTAGGAGAATTGAACGGGAGCCACGGCGTTTCGTGGACAGGAAGGGCGGTAAAAAAAACGGACCGAGTTCGTTATATCGTTGCGGGCGAAGAGTACGGAAAGGCGAACGAATTAGGCCAGGTTCAGGCCGAAAGTGGGACCCATTCGGCAGGCGTGGACGGTTAGGTTAGAGTGTGTGTTAGGTCGAGGGTTAGGTAGACGGTTGGGTATTCATTTGGTTGTTTAACCGTCCGTTTTCTGGGCGATTGGGAATCGCGAATGTCGCGCCATCTAACATTCCGCGTTCGATCGCGTGGCGTACGGAGGTAACATTTTTTCGTATAAAAAACGATCGCGTTACACCGGCGCGCGTTTATTGTACAGCATATTTTCACACTTTCGCCGTTTGTTCGCCGACGACAGACGGAATCGTTAGGTCGATACGTTTTCAATATCGTAAACGACTCGTTGTACCGGATGATTGTTGTCGTGTACGACGAGAAACGTGACTGGTATTTTCCGTTTTCGACGATCGTCCAACGAAACACGGCCGAGCCAAAGGCTGTTTTCAAACCGGCGAATCGCCGTAGAGTGTATGCCCGGGTACACGGATTTGATTTTGTAACAACCACGAGCCCGACCGTTTCGGGAACCACTTGTTTCGCGTGTCCGCCCGTTATCGCGGCCGTTTCGTCCGAGCATCACTAACGGGCCCGTATTGGACGGACGCGCGCCATATTGTCGTACCGAAATCGAAATTCGCGTCCGATATGTTCTATACGTCCGTATAAGGGACGTTCCGTTCGCGGGTACTACGCCGTCCGCCGTTTCGCGGGTTAGAAATCCAAGTATTGTTGCGCGTGCGTGTCGTGTGCGAAACGCGTCGCGGAAAACGACGGCGGCCAACTAACGGCCGCCCGGGGACTTCGCGAGGGGAAATATCGCGAGACGTTCGGGCGAATAATAAAGGGGACAAACCGTTTTCGCGACAGTGTCCGTTGTACAGAATACGTTTCACGCTACCGAGAACCGTATGGGTAACGTACCGTCGGACGATCCATTTCGTAACCGCGCGGAACGTTTACAACAAATCGCTCACCGTCTGCTTATACCGATTTCCCGGTTATAACGTTCGTCGGCCTCGATCCCCGGAGTTTCCTAATGGAACGTTTACTAACCCTCTGACGTACCGTTCTACATAACGTTCCGTAGGGCGTTTTCTTCTCGTTCCAAACGAATCGCGTTTTGTTCGGACACGTAGGGGGGGGGACCGTAATCGTTTCGTCGACGTCCCCACCGGAAATACGCGTTTTCGGGTCACCGACCACGTAAATTATTTCGATTAACCGTCGGTACGTAGGTTCGATCTCTTCGTCGGTAATTTTGGCCGGCGCCTCTCCGCCGGACCGTTTACGGGAGCGTTACAAACGAAATCGGTCACGCCGTACGGGACACCGTTTCGTGTAAATCCGGCGGCCCGTTTATTTTACGTAATTATCGGGCCGCCGTTCCGCGCCGTCTGTTTACCGTCCACGAGACATCGACGAATAACCGGCGAACGGTTTCGGGAGGCTTTTAGTGTTACACGGGACGACCACCGAACCATTCTCGTTTACCGGTTTTCTATTCGGCGCAGGTGACGATCGTCTTGTCCGCCGTCGTCCTGTGCCACCTGATGGTCGTCGCGTCCGGCCAATTCAATTTCGAGGAGTTCCTCAGCCACGTCGAACGACCGGCCGGCCGGGACCCGAGACAGAGCCGAGGTGAGTAACGGTGCCGGGCGGCCGGGACGGAAATAACGATACGTTTTTGTGTGTTACGAACGCAGGACCGGTACTGTTCCCGATGACGCAACCGGGTGCCGAAACCAGCGGCGTGGTGGTCGGCGCTTCCGGCTACGGATTCGTCCCGCCCGGCGGCAACAGAAGTGAGTGACCGACGCCTAATGAAACGGTATAGCGCGCGCGCGTCCTTCGTTTTCCGTGTTTTCGCGCAACGACGTTTCCCCGTTGGTTACCCGTGTCACTTTGGTAACGTACCGCGGTCGAGTGTATTTGGCCGATCGTTCGTTTCCGGACCGAAACGAATCCAAGGCGTTCACCGTTTGGTTTCGATTACCCTAAACGTGTTCGGCGGATTTTCGGAAAATCTAAACGCCGGTGGAGGGGGATGGGGAAGGAAGCAATGTGTCGGACTCCGACAATTATCGTCCGGTCGATATCTCGCGTCGTCCCGCCGCCAGTCGTTCAATACGGGACGCGTGAACGGGCCCCGTTCGGCGAATCGTTCGGATAGTTTCTCCGCGGTAATTACGCGTCAGGCGGTTGCGAAATGCCCCCGGAAAGGGAGCTCTTTGGACGGAGGTTAATTTAGAAAGTCCCGAATTCAAAGGGCGCGAGCGTAGCAATAATACTTCCGACCGCACGAATACCGCTGCGGGACTATACATACACACACACACACACAGAGTCGATAAGTCGCGGTTTCGAAGACGTTATTGAATATAACGAACATTTCGGACGGGGGCGCCGCCGAAGGATAGATATAATAATATGTCCCGCGCGCCCGTCCGGTCCCTTTGTGACGCGGGGCCGGCAAGACGCGCCGCTAATGAAGACGGCGGCGTTATATACGTATGTATATATATATAAACGCGCCGTACTCGTTGTACGCGAATTCGCGCGGATATTAACGTCCGGGCCACGCGAATTCTACGAGGACACTTCAAAGCCCCGAATATCGTACGATACGCGCGCGTTACCGCGTAATGCCGCGTGCCCGGGAAATAACGTTCGACGTAGGTCGGTCGACGACACGCCATTCGACCTGCCCAGTGTGTCCCGGCGAACCGTAAACGCCCGGAATCAATTTTTCAAACCGAACGTACATCCCCTTGGTGGGTGGGGGGGGGTTCGCCAAAAAAACACCCCGACGGTTTTCCGCGACGGTTCAGTCGCCCTACGCGTTTGCCGACCCGACGGCGTTGTGTACGTGTAAGCGGGGCCATTTAGACGGTCGCCAAAAACCTCGCCGACGTTTTCACGAAACCCAACCGTAATTCGCTCGTGTTCGCGTGCCCGGACGCTAACGTACCGCGCCCCGATTTATTATTATTAAACCCATATTCGCGCGTTCCGTTTCAATACGCGTGGTACGCCACTAGAAGAAGCCCGTCGTTGTACGAAACGTCCGCGTTAGCCTTACTTAGGGACAATTGGACGAACTTCGAAACAACTTAGAAAAAAATTTAAAAATTTAAAAACACTTAACACTTTTTCGATAGTTTCCGTTCCGGAAAAACGTCGAGCCCGGTCCGAATTTCGTCACGCGAAAACCCAAACCCGGAGTGTCCCCGAACAACCAAAGAGGCGAATTCATCCGGGCCCGGGGGGGGTCACCAGCTTTTGTTTTTGAGGGGGAGGGGAACGAGGTATCGTAATAACGAACTAATTTCGATACACCGACGTTACGCCGGTTTTATTAGGATTACGAATATGAACGAACGAAATCGTACACTTCCGTCGTTACGTTAAACCGTTTTAATCGTTTGCCGTCGTACGAAATACCGACGCCGTTATTTATAATTCGCGATTTTCGAACATTTTCCGGTGGTGGTGGTATGTGTGTGTGTGTGTGTGTGTGTGTGAGGGGGGGGTCGAAAATCTCCCGACACGTTAATAGAAAAAAACAAAACTAATTTTTTTCCCGTATTCCGTTTCCGCAGGACCGCAACAAGAACCCGAACACCAGAACTTCTTCAGCTTTTGGTGAACCTAACCGTCCGCGGCAGATCCACGAATGACGGACCAACACGCGCGCACGTGGAGTCGTTCGAGTCGCGAGCGCCGGCCCCCGGAAATACACCCGAACGGACACCGCGTCGAAATTCGTCCCGCTCGTTCGTTTTGTATATAGAAATAAGATCCCCCCCCGAAAAAAGAAAATACACACGCTCCCTGCACCGTTCTACTTGACCTCCAGCGGTCGGCGATTACACGTTCGAATCGTCCGGTTACACGGCGCGCACACACACCGGCGCGCCCGTCGTTATATATAATTTATTTTGTAATCGGAACGAGCCCGCGTATTTATTCGTGTCGCCGCCGCCGCCGCCGCCGACGAATATTTATTTGTTCGCGCGCGTCTTAGCGTTTAAGTTTTGTACGGTCGGTCGCGCGTCTACGTTGGCCCAACGATATTGCGTGTGTATCGAGTGCCCGTACGTACGACGACGACGACGACGACTATGGCAATAAAGTTACCTACTATATTTGTAAACGCGTCGTTTTGTCCAACGAGATACGCCGAAACCCAACGGTAGTGTGTCCTCCTGCTCGCACCGTCCTAATCCATCGTCACACACACACATACACAATGTGATCCAGTGGCGTTCTAACCATGGGGGGGTGATAATCCCCCCACCCGAAAATTAAAAAAAAATATATTTAATTCTTACGAGACGTACATTCCTAGTCAATAATAACGGAAAACTTAAAGGGTTTTTTTTTTACACTTCGATACACGTTATAATGTAACGTGTTCGTAAAAAAAAAAACAGATAATCTATTAAAGTTGATAATGTGTCCTGTTAGGGTCGTCCGATTTATTTATTCGAAAATTAGCCTCTCCCCTCCCCCCGAAATTCGGGCCTAAGTACGTCACTGCCGTGATCGGAACGTCGCGCGTGTACGGTATGGACAACCGGTCGAATTCGGAAAACGGGGAAAAAGGGGAAAACGTTGTTTTTTTTTTTCGTCGAACTTGGCGCCCGTGAAAAGTCGCGACGAATCGATCGACCGGTCACGCGAATATCTGCGCCGAATTATTCGGTCCTTAATGTCCGGTCAAACAGTAAGCGAACTAGTCCGCCGGTCCGTTGATAGTCAAACAGAATGCGGACAAGTTTGAGCGAATCAGTTGGAAAACTGCGCAAAAGTGTACCGCCGGTTGTTTTTTTTTGTGGTTCGCGTTTTCTGTTTTCATATTAGGAAATGTCTAGTAGTTCTTCCGGCGAACAAGAATCGCCTTAAATAAAATTTAAGTATCCGTCCACTTTTTCGGGTTTTTTTTTAATCGCGTCTTTATAATCCGTACGACTCGTGCCATACAAATAAAAAGCATTCTCAGATCAATCGATCGTTCCGTTTCGTCGGCTATTGTTCTGTTTCGGTGCGTAGTTTTAAACGAAGTACGCCGTTTTGATTTATAGCTTATGCGCAACAATAAACATTTCCTTCGTTTCTTCTATCCAAACAAGTTATTGCGATATTGTCGGTAAACTTTACGTTCGAGGATATTCTAAAAGTACGCGCGGAATATTCAGTGTATCGTCTATGTTTAATCGAAGGCTTCTAAGCGTTTCGATTCTAATAATATTATGGTTTACTAGTATAGTAGCGTTGTTGCATTATCCGTACATTTTATTCGAGTTCACTTAGTGAAAACGTACAACGTTTGTCCTGCGGCGGTCTAGTATTGTCCGCTGTCTGTTTAACCAAAAGTGACACTTCGCGGCGGACCGGCCACTTTTTGCTCGCTTCCTGTTCGCCCGGGCCTTTATTCGCGGCTTCCTGTGGGTTCCGAAAAATCGTTACACCAACGTCGGGTCGCGCGCCATTTCCGAATCGGCCGGACAAGTCGGTACAGCCGGCACATCCGATTCGCCGGGCGGACGACGACGAATAGGGAAAGTATTTCGGGCGCCCTGGTACGCCCGTCACCCTGTCTTGCTCCCTTTCACCCTATTCCACCGTCCCCACAGGCCCTTCGTCGTCGACCGTACGCGCGTCGGTATTACCACCGGTTTAACGTACGCGCGCGTCTTCATATTTGTCCTTCTGTTCGTCCCTCCGCTAAAATCGGCCCTTCTCGACGGCCGTACTATCCCCACATTCGCGCGCGCGTGTAAATATAAGGGACACGTTTCCGGGAAATATCGCGGAATACGCGCGCGCGCGTGTGTATTTAAGTAAAACGACCCGAGGGCTGTCCGCGAAGGGCCCGTCGAAAACGTTAATAAACGTATTTGTCGTCGGGTTCCGTACACAGACAATCGTATACGCGCATACCGGTTCCGACGACGCGGTTAGGCGGACAACGGAAACCACCGTGACCGCTCTCGGTTCGTTCAATCGGCCGGCCCGTCGGAATGACGTTTTGTATTCGTACGGGTAAAACAACGACCGTACACAATCGCGGCATGGTCGCCGCCGTTCTCTACCGTCAGCCCGGTCAGCGGACGGGTTCGCACGCTCGTGGCCCCGTGCACCGGTCGCGGAACGTTAACCGTGTCCGAATAGGCGCGCGATCGTCCTAACCGGTGACTAGTAACCGTAGGTAACCGACGTTACCGGGAAACGGCCGGTTTTGTTACCGCGCGCGGTTTTTGGTTTCGAGAAAACCGTAAACGACGGCGTCCCGTCACGGACGTGCCCGGGTCGCCGGGGTTCGACGATTTATTTCGGCGGCGCGCGGCCAAACGTCGTCACCTGTGTCCGCGTGCCCGAAAAGCCGACGAAACGACGTAGCAATTGTTCGCTTTCGGCGCGTGTGTCCGACGACAAACTAGACGCATTCCCCTACGGCGTCCACCCCGCTCGTTCATTGGCGTATATCCCGAACAAAATCCGATTGTTGGTCGAACCGAGCGGGCCCGAATGCGCGCGACGCTCGTAAATGTTTCAATGTCGAGCACCGTCGGGCCGCACGGAAACGCCGACCGAGGCGGGAACGTCGACCGGTTTTTTTTCGGAAGTTTCGCACCTCCCATCATATATTGCTCGGTGAACGGACGAAAACAGCGAATCAGCCGGTCCGCGGAGACGGATGTCGGAACCGCGAAAAACGTCCGTAATTTTCGTTACCGTCGACGCGGGTATGCCACAAGATTTTGCGGGGCACCTTAGCGCTCGGCCGCCATTTAAGGTGCGCCGTGGCGCGTGACCGCGTAGGTCCGTCGGACGGCCAGCCCCGAAAAATAGTCGTCAAAAGTAACCCGTACCCTGTTTCGGGAGCGGGACGACAGGTGTCGTTTGGCACACGGTCCCTCGCCGGGTGTGGTGGCCGAGTGGCGAAGTAGGCGCTTTGGCGATACGGCGCACGGACCGTCCGGGGGAGAGTATTTTTCGTCTTCGAAAAACGAAATCGCTTTAATGCTCGCGGCGCTCGTATCCGCCCGGCGTCGTCGTTCCGTTATCGTGTACCGCCGACGACGAGACCGGACCGGTATTGATTACGCGGTACGGCGGTCGGGTTACTTTTGTTACGAACACGTTGCGATATAGTATTAAGTAGACCGTAAACAATTACAAAAAGTACTAAAATTGCTATTTAGACAAATTCTTGGCTTGCCAATCCAACGGTAGTCCGAAAGCGTGCGACGTCAGCCATATAAACTATTGTAAAATAATATTAAGTAGGTCGTAAACACCTACAAAAAGTACAAAATTACTATTTA